>JAGDQP010041208.1:0-16996 GCA_022664845.1 Lepisma saccharinum | reverse complement strand
AAATATTTTCAAGAAAATTTATCAACAGAATTTATCAATTTATTTAGCTGATTTAAAATTAATTAATTTTCCCGATTGAACATTCAGAGTACGAAATCTCGATATTGTGATCTAAATGACGTAACTACAAAGACTAAATTAATATAGACCCAGAACTCACAACTTTCCATGCTATCCATGCTTGACCGTCTATAGAATACCCATTATATACTAGGTTACTTTAGCAGGCCCGCAGTTGGGCCTGCCATCTAGCGATAGCAGTTGGAACTACGTGCAATAAGGGAACATAATATTTATATTGCTGAATGCTGTTGCTTCCTCACCTACTTATCTTACACCGTGGCTGGAACTGTTACATTGTTTCAGTCCAGATCTCGGTTCAGTGATATGGGATATAATAAAAAATAGGTGTCAAACGACTATGAATAACTGGAGTGAAAGCTGAAAATTTAGAAGAAAAAAAATACAATGAGAAAATATATTAACAAACTATAATGAAGATAGTTTATTTGTAAGGTCCACAGTATGACTACCTGTGAAATACAAGTTCTGTGCTTTCTTTCACATGAAACATTTGAATGTACCTTTGGGCGAAAGGGTATTTTTCCCTGTAATATCCCTTCAGAAATTCTCCCTATGCTTTGTTTACAGAATAAAACATGAAACTTCAAAAAAAGAGATACATTTAGGACAATGGATCCTGACCTTTTTTTTTTCAGAACGGAATGGAGCTTGATTGTTTTTCTAAAGTACACAACTAAAGCTCATGTTTTATGGACCATGATCGTTTTAACAGAAAACCTATCTGGACACACACACTAGTACTCCCTTTCCACTACACAATGGCATTAATAACTCAAAATCAGTTCTTGGTGGACCTTGATGTTTCTTTCCGTGTACCTTGTGACATAGTGCAACGAGTAGCTCTTATGAGTTGCACTTCTGTTATTGTGTTATTCCATATAAATAAGAGAGAATTATTTAAATAAATTATGACCATAAACATTTATGGTTTGAGTTTTAAAGAAAGTAAGAAATGGTCAAATTGTACAAATAAACCTTTGTACAAAATCCTGTACAAATAAACCTTTTGGTTTGTACAGGAACGAAAGAAATGTTGTGAGAGGAAGATGGAAACAAAAAAACTAGTTGTAAAAACAAATTTGTGAAAAGTAAGATTTAAAAGAAGTTTTTGCAAGAATTATCAGTTTATCACACAGAATTAAGAATTAATTAATTCACTAAAGCAAGTCTTCTATGACGAAGCATAAGATATGATAATGCATGTTTAATATATGAGAATCTAATTAAAACAAATAAACACTTCCCGAAATCAATTGTTCTAGAAGTTACTCATGATAGAAAGTACATTGTTTTAGTAAGGTCTTAAGTATGCATAGCAGAAATATTAAATTGTGTATATATAATTTAGCAAGCTGTCTCAAATTATCATACACAAAGATATGTAACGTTCATAAGATTTATGAACCCTGATCTATCCTAAAGTTACTTGTAAATGCTCTGCCGACAATCTGATTTAGCTAGTCATATAAACGTAAAGATAAAAAAAAAGAAAAAAAAGAAAAGGGACGTTACATATAAGTAACTTATGCGGCTGGATGGGATGCGACAAATTGATGGGAAATGGTCTTACAATTTTGGAGATAATAAATCATATCAGTAATCTCGATAAGTCAATATGAGTAATAGGAACGAAACAATATAAAGGCAAACAATGGTACAGTTAGTTCAGAAGATGTATCAAATAAACTTACTCGACGTACAAAACGTCTTGAAGCATTGGCAGTACTAAAGAATGCTAAACCAAAACCGTTAGATGAAGTAAACGAGCCTTGCATGGTAAGTTCTGAAAAGAAAAATGGTAACACAGAGAACATCTCAGAAACGAATGGCGGGTGTGATATGCAACGAGATTTGCAATATTTTGTTAAAGAGCTTGAGAATGTTAAGCAAATGTTTGCAGATTATAGGATAGTGTCTATCGTTAATAAATACAAATCATTATGACTTTCTCTTAGCACGGCGACTTATTTTCGAGAACCAGGAAAGATAATTAATTAAAAAATACTAGCTAGTATTTCTCAGGTTCTTGCAGAAAGTGAAATTTTGTGTGAAACAACACGAAATAAGATTGATGAACAATCAAAGTTACTTATTGACTGTAGAAGTAAGATAAATAATCTGGAACAAATACACAAAAGACAGACTGAGGAGAACTTGATTCTTCATGAAAGAATCAACAATTTAGAGCGAGAATTGAATAGTGTGAGAATACTATTATCTCAGCAGGGAAAGGATCATCATAAAAATCCTTTTAGTAATCAACAGCAAGGTCATGTTTACGATAATTATTATAATGAGATTACTGACAGTAGTGATTTGAGACAACCTAATGTTTGTGAGATAACTGCATGTTAGTCAGACGCTAGTAGTACTTCCTTAGATGATAAACTGTATTCAAATAAAAGGAGATTTATTGACAGCCTTGTCAAAAGATTAGACAGAAAAGTGTAACGTAACCCATCTCCACGAGACTTTGAGAAACTACCCACAAAGCACAATCACGTTAAATGAACGTTTATTCAACTTTTCCTTAAATGTTTAATAAACGTTGAATCTTGGTTGAATTTACGTTGATTCCACGTTTATACAACGATCGGATTAGTATCCTAAGAAATGTTTATTCAACGTTGAATATGACGTTTAATAAACGTTTAAAAGACATTGAATGAAACCTTTTTCGCAACTTAATGTTGGCATTGACGTTGATTCAACGTTTAAAAACGTTCAATAAACGTCTATTCAACGTTTACTCAACGTTACGTAACGTTTATACAACGTTTACAGAGAAACAAAATTCAACCATCAGGACAAATTTCGTACCTTTCCCAAATATTCCTCCTTACAACGAATATTTGAATCTGAATATTTCATTGTTCAGTACGATACAATTTTAGGGTTGATTCCAGGAAAAATCCAGATTGATTATAGGATTTTAACCTGGAATCAACCCTAAAATTGTAATTTAAATTAAAGCATATCGTACTGAACATTGAAGTACTAGGCTTCGCTCTGGAAAACTTACACTGTTCTGTTCATCTGCACAGATTTTAATATTCGTTATAAGTAGGGATTTCGGGGGAAAGGTACGAAATTTGTCCTGAAAGTTAAATTTTACTTCTCTCCAAACGTGACGCATGACGTGGCAATCCAACAATCCGGGTTTGATTCGCGGTGGGAGAAGTCGAAACAATTTTACCTAGGCGTAAGTCCCAGAGGTCGACCCAGTCTCTGAAAATGAGTACCGGAGGCAACCCTGCGGAAGGGGGGCTTAACCGGTAGCGAAAGCCAGTCAAAGTGGCTGAAAACAGTCGTGCGCTGACCACGTGCCCCCACAAAAAAGCCGCGTTGTAGGCCTTGGCCCCTCATGACCTGTTGCGCTATAGTTCTTTTTGTACACGTAACCCAACATAAACAGTCTAAATGAAATGAAGATAAAAGTCTTCGCCCACAACATTAAGGACCTAAATGTGTAATTTCAACTCATTCATACTAGGATACCAGTCTAATAAACCCCTCAACATGGTAATGACGGAGACTCTTAGTGAAACTACTAATTGAAGGATCAATAAAAATTGAAGACAAATAATACTTGAGTATAAAAGTAACTTATTTATTCAGAAATAGCACGTCTGAGCGATAATGTATATAAAAATGTATGTAAAATAAATAAATATTCAGGATGCAATTTAAATGCGAGTAAAACAAAAACAAATGTTCTTTAAACTCTTAGTTTATAACAACTCCACAAACTAAAATACTAGTTGTCTTCTTTAATTGTATATTGTTACATATACAATATGCTTTTACCTATAAGAGGCATCTGAACGAAATAAAAAAGTTATACATTTTCAAAACAAAATTAGGTTGCCTTGTGGAATTGTTTGATTCATTCAGTAAATCTGAGAATTGTCTGTACCACATTTATTGCTTTTAACAAGACGAGAAAACCTATTCTACAAAGAATATACAAAAAAAAAGATCATTTGAGCAACTTATTCGAATTACCTCCTGTCATTTCGATGTCTAGCTGCGCCGATGTCCTGCCTTTCACGGTTTTCATGAGGGAACAAAAGACAAACACATAGCGTAGGCATTGTATGAATGTCAAATAGAAGTGCATTTCCATCAAGAAAAAAATGATATTATGTAACATCTAGTGAAGTTTAAGCATAAAACTATCCTGAAAATTGTTTCTGTAGATTAGGAAGTCTCACAAACATTCAACGTTGAATCAACCTTTAATCAACGTTGTGCGTTCTACCATTTTAGAAGGTTTAAAAGCCCAATTTAAATTCAACGTTTTTTAAACGTTTAATAATTGTCATTATTTAAACGTTTATTAAATTACGTTGATAAAACGTACCATTCAACGTCACCAAATACAGCGTTATTAAAATTCAACGTTTTCAACGTTTATAAAACGTTAATTCAACATTGTGTGCTGTGCGGGTACCAGTGTGGGATGGTGAATACAGTAAGGAAAACTCGCACATGTATTTAGAGAGGCCTAGTATAGTAAGTTCTGAAAAGAATAATGGTAACACAGAGAACATCTCAGAAATGAATGGCGGATGTGATATGCAACGAGATTTGCAATATTTTGTTAAAGAGCATGAGAATGTTAAGCAAATGTTTGCTATTATAAGATAGAGTGTCTATCGTTAATAAATACAAATCATGATGGCTTTCTCGAAGCTGATACTGATACTGATTATTTGTCTTTTATGGGAATCACTCAGGATGAAGAATTATGAGAACAATTAAAGATAATGAGAGATGGTAAGAGTCAAAGAGTTTATTTAATGGATGGCAACTCTAAAAAGGAAAACGAAAAAAAGGAAAGATTTTAATGGTGCTAGCAGAAAACAACGCAGCAACGAAAATATGAGTGAGGATATGATGTTACATCAAAATGATAGAGATGAAGGTATACAACTATGTAGTAGTTCTTCAGATCACAGTAGCAGAGATATACATGAAATTTGTAGAGCATTCCAAGCTATCGATGAAGAAGATAAGACATTGGTAAAAACGATGAAGGTCCATATTGCTGACGTAGCCTTAGTTGCTTCTGGGACTACATGCTCGGTATTAAGTCTAAGTTTCTTTCAGAAATTAAAGCAAAAATATCCGTCTGTGAAATAGGAAGTATGCGGGATTGAATTCTCTAAGATAAAAACTATAGATGGCACTGAGGTAAAGAACGTAAAGGGTAAATTAAATGTGACAGTACTGGTACCTGGAAAGCATCAAGTGCCTATTAGCACTTTCGTCTTAAAACATTCTCCATATGATTTAATTGTGGGTCAGAATTTCTTGAGTTTATTTGATGAAATTTGTATAAATAATAGAAAAATGAAAATTAGTTTCTTGAAAGAAGATCTTTTTACAAGGGGAAATTTACTAGTAAGTTCTAAACGTGAAGGAAATGAGGTAATGCCGAATAAGAATAAGGTGCAGCAAATATCTAATGAGACTTTTGAAACACAACAATTTCATTCTAAGAAGGAAAAGGAAACTGTAGTCGATGTTCAGAGTAAATAGGAGCATGTCAACTTTGTTCTAACAAATGTTTATGACCCAACAATGTCTGATGAATGTCAAAGAGAGAATATGAGTACGTTAATATACAACGAAAATAAGGAGACTGACAAAATAAAGGGTACTAACGAAATGGGTACAACCTAGCCAAGTCCCATAAACGATTACCAATATGGTTAAAGGAGTTTAATAAACGGGAAAATCGAAGGATCAACAACATAAGAAGAGTGGTAACTTCCGCAAAGCCAGGAAAATTATGAGATAAAAGAAGAAACAACAAGATAAATTTGGTGAAATGAGTGACGCTTCCAATAGTGATTGGTTTTGGTGATATATGTGACAATGTAATAACAGTTTACAACACCTAGTCAAATAGTGTTGCAAGGTTACAGCATGATGTGAACTGTACTGATATAATGGTTATGGACGAAAATTATGTACGTCTTGGTTGACATAATTTTCTTTAACAAAACCGGAGGGATTGTGTGACGTAGTGCAACGAGTAGCTCTTATCAGTTGCACTTCTGTTATTGTGTTATTCCATATAAATAAGAGAGAATTATTTAAATAAATTATGGCCATAAACATTTATGGTTTGAGCTTTAAAGAAAGTAAGAAATGGCCATAAACTTTTGGTTTGTACAGGAAAGAAAAAAAATGTTGTGAGAGGAAGTTAGATAAAATCTAGAAATTCGGCAAGATGGCGGTTTAATGGATGGAAGCCGCTGAAATTCGTAGTGATTAATTTGCTCTACTTAATTGTGATTTTGGCCTTCATACCTAGAAAATTTAACAAGATTCGTCATATAGTGCTTCAATGCTTCATGTAATAGTGTTCCAAGTTTGAAATTGAAAATTGATAGTGAAATATACATCATAATAGTGACTGTGACTAGAGTTAAAGAGTTGAACTGACGCCTATGGCGGACTGTAACCATAACAACTGGTAATCAACTAACATTAAAACAGCAATTATAAAGACTAATAGACTGTTAAACTGTCATATATTAAAAATATTATTAAAAACATCAATTATTTAAACAAAAGTGCCATGGATGCGCGTAATTAATGCCATTTTCGCACTAGTTCTTAGACCAGACCAGACGAGACCAGATAAAATCTAGTTGTAAAAGCAAATTTGTGAAAAGTAAGATTTTGCAAGAATTATCAGTTTATCACACAGTATTAAGAATTAATTAATTCACTAAAGCAAGTCTTCTATGACGAAGCATAAGATATGATAATGCATGTTTAGTATATGAGAATCTTATTTAAAACTAAACACTTCCCGAAATCAATTGTTCTAGAAGTTACTCATGATAGAAAGTACATTGTTTTAGTAAGGTCTTAAGTATGCATAGCAGAAATATTAAATTCTGTATATATAATTTAGCAAGCCATCTCAAATTACATAAAGATATGTAACGTTCATGAGATTTATAAACCCTGATCTAATCTAAAGTTACTTGTAAATGCTCTCCGGACAATCTGATTTAGCTAGCCATATAAACGTAAAGATCTAAAAAGTAGAAAAGGGACGTTACAACCGTCAGTTGAAAATTACTGTAATTCGGATAAGATAAAATTAATTTTATGGGCGGTAACAGCACTATGACTTACGCCCGTCTTGAATTGTAATTTGGAACTTCCACTGTAAATAGAATATGTAACTGAGCTCCGAATAGTATTGGGAAGAAATATGTGCGTAACTAATAATATTAGTGATGGAATTATAATTTATCTAGTTTATTGTTTCGTTTAGTAACCTAAACTAATCTAACAAAACTGCACATAATCTAATAGTAATGTTGCATGACTTAAATTAGCTATGGAAATGACATTAGATACCTGCGAAGTATTTTCAACTGGTGACGTTGAAGATCGAACCTACGTGGAACTTGCGTAAAGATTGAGCATACGTTTGAATTACGTAAAGCAACGAGTAGAAAAGAAATATGACTAATATTCAGATCTCCCACTGAATCTCATAAGTGCTAATATATGTGGTATGAATTTGTTCTTGGATTAAAGCAAAGACTCGGAGTATCTGATTGGAAAAGGATATGTTCCAAATACTTGGTGCTTCCATAAGTTAAGGCCAGAACCAGAACAGACAAAGCTAGATTTTGTAGCGAAACTAAAAGCATCTACAAATTTATGTAATTTTGGAGAGGACTTACAATCTGACGTGTTAGACCAATTCATTCTCTCGGAGTCATTCTCGGAGATGTTGCCCAAAATGACATTTAAGTTAAAGTTTAAATATAAATTTTTACTATGTGAGCGAAGAAGACTCAAAGTTTTAAAATGAGTAATTCTTGATATAGTAAAACCATTTTTGTAAGTTCTAAACACTATTATTTTTTTGCTAACTCCTAAACGCTTGCTGTAATAAAATACTTTGTCAGGGTGGTTTACATTTCTAATTTTTTGGACCGAAATTATCTACTTGCATTTTAATCCTTTACTAATTACTTTATTTTTGTTTCTCACTTCAAGAAGTGCATTGTATTTATGATAAGATTCAAACAGTCTGAGCCAAAGTTGCCTAAAAGCCTTAAAATTACATTCAAATAAGAGTATATATTTATCTTTTGTATTTTTATTATTATTAGCTGCAATTTAATTTGCGAAGACGTATTAAATAATAAATATCGAATAGACAGTAGATGGCTCATGACGTGTTAGAATGTAAATTACTAATCATGTAAAGTCATTTAATGTTAATGTAAATTTATTTATTTATATAATTATTTTATTTGATACACATAATTTTCTTTCGCAATTTGAGCCCGACCTTTATAGGTGAAATATAACTTTTGATTTTATTGCATTTGTTGCCAATGGTTAAGGTTGTCTAAGCGATTCAGTTAATTGGATACTGAGGAAATAACATTTCTTCATAGGTTTGGTAACTCAAGGCAGGGATTCCGCCAGGATTTTCCACTTGGGAGTGTAAAGTCAAAATTGGTTGGATGTAAGTGGAGTTTTGCATGATTTCTATCGATTTTTTACTGCAAACATTATAAAGTTGGGGGGAGGGAGACCTCGAGGTTTGCGGGGTGGGGGTGTTGGCGGAATCACTGAATTGATTGAGACCTTGTCCTGGATGACTTTTCTTTAAGCCTCGTTTACTGTTACTTTTTCACACCCTCAACAGCATGATTTTTCGTAAGTCTCTCAGACTACTAGACATTTGACATTAAACACCATGCACGTTGTTGAATTTCGTATGTCGCCTTAATGTGAGTTGTTTGAAATAATAGTGGAGTGACTACAGTGGCTATTTTTAGTGTGTTGCATGCTCGGTTTCCAACTCAAATAAATCAAAATGTTTGGTTTTTAGAAAATTTGGAGTTGGCAACACTAAGAGAGGAAGAAGGACGAGAAAGATAAAAAAGCAGTGGGTAAATAAAGAGGTTAAAGAAAACAATCGATACAAAATTGAGGAAGATCCTATGAAGGCGCTAGACAAAGCACTTATAGACATGGGATTTACAAAATATGTGAATCATCCAGTTTTCACGACTAAGAAGGAGGTTGGTTTGTCTATCGTGGCTGTTAAAAGAATTTACAGCAGATACAGGAATGGATGCACATCGGCTGAGGACAAACTTCTTTTGAGGTATATGTTAGACCTATTGTAAATGCGGTTGACATATCGTCGCGAAGGTGCAGTGTTTAGCAGATATTCTAATTTTGTGTAGTATGCATACATAGTTTGGCTGAATTAAATATTTGCGATGTTATTTTTGCTAACCTTACGAATTCAACCTAACTCAACCCTGATAGAAGCAATTCACCCTATGTGATGAATGTCTTCATGTTTGGTTTAGAGTGAGAGGGTGGATGATGGAAAGATGTCCTAAAGAAATGATTAGTCTTTGATTTGCATGTCCATGGGTAGCTATTATGAAGACGCCATACTTTGGTAGTTAAACAATTTATGCTAGGTATTTTGTTGGAAAACAACTGAAGGCTGTGGACGATGTGAGCTTATTTTAGTTCTACAAATACTTGAACTAAAGATGAAAATGATTGTAATTTGGAACGTCCACTGTAAATGGAATATATGGTATAACTGAATGCTGAATAGTATTGAGAAGAAATATGTATGTAAATATAATAATGATAGAAATATTATTTACGGTGTTTATTGTTCAGTTTAGTGAACCTAAACTTATCTAACAAAACTGCATATAATCTAATAGTAATATTGCATGACTGAAATTAGCTATGAGAATGATATTATATACTTGCGTTTTAAGTGTTATCAGTACTGTAGAGTGGTTACAAACTATGGGGATAATTATGAGATGTAAGTTTCACAACAAAACATAAAAGTTTCTTTGAACTGATATTTTTTTTAAAACTGCACAGTTTCGGAGTTAGGGCATCCAATCACGGAACGATATTTTCAGAAATTGCGTTTATACTTCATACCTTCATGGAACACGTCTAAGCTATGCTTGCTGTGGTGTGATGACAATCTCAAAAATCTGCTTCTCATGGAGAACTGTTAAGAGTGTGTTCGTGCCGAGACATTTAATAAACGCCAATGTTCAAATTTAAGTGTCTGTTAACTTGCACGTTATATCTGTATTTGTTTTATAATGTATGGGAACAAATGTAACGTTATGAGATCTTTCTCCTGTGTGGGAATTTTTAAAGCCATATTGGAACTTACTTCCTGAGAAACTTTCTCACCTCTTAAGTTCCATTGTGACTTTTTATTATTGTGAAACGGTTCACAGTTGTGGTCTATAAAGATATTTTCTAGTATTTAGTTTCAAGTATCCTTTTATTAAGGTATTATGAATACTGAACTGTTTTTAATATGTTAATTGATTAACACACTGCGTAACTTCATAATTGCACTAATATTAGACTAGTTAACTTGTTTTTGGAGATTCAACGTATTCACAAGAGAGTGGAAATAGGCCTACCTTTTCTGCAGATCCGGCTTCACCAAACTGATCTTCTGTGTTGTATCGATTGGAACTCCAGATCTTCAGTCTGAACCAGATCTTAGATGCTGACCCCTTTCCATCAATGAGTAATCGTTTTCACCATTTATAAACCATCTTCTTTTTCTAATCCTCTTTTTTCCAAGTACTCTATCCCGTACTTAAAAGTGAAGAGAGTTCTAAGGCTATATACACTTTACGAATATGCACTTTTCCAAATCTAACATTGTCATATTTAAATAGAATGAATTGTTTGTATGGTTTTAATTAATTATATTGTATTAAGACTTCTAGACATCTTTTGCTCAGGCCGGGACAGGGTAGGGAAAAAAGAGTGAGAAGAAGTCGTCCAGAGGGTACTTTAAAGCTACCATCTCGGTATTTGCCTGACATAACTGAGGAAAACAAGTGGAAAATGGCCAGGCGCTACATTCAAACCCATGATCTAAATGTGAAGCCAACGCTTTACCAACTGAGCTAGATTGTTCAGTCGGTTGTTTTCAAATCTTATTAATTGATTTTCCATAAGCAGAGATTATGCCAAGATTTTCAGTTTATGAGGACTAAATCCAAATGTGATGGTGGTGGTGGTGGTGGTGGGGGGGTTAGCAGGGTTTAAATAGTTTCCCAAGGGTTTCCATAAATTTTCAAACGCAAAAGTTTTTAATTGGAAGACGTTCGAAATTTTGGAAAAAATCAGAATCCCTGTCTCTATACACCTCTCTAGATGTTTGTTAACTAATGAGTCATTCTTCATGAAGGCTGAGTATGTGACAACTGCACTTATCTAATGTTGGGGAGGAAAATTCATATGTTCTTCTATCAGTGTTCTAATTCATCCGTGCACCCACTTTTCTTGTATTCGTTGTTTCACTTGGATCACTCGTTTTTCAAAATTTCTTCAATTTTGTCAAAATTCCTATTTTAATTAATGCATAATTGAAAATTTGGTTACGTTAAATGTGTATAATATACATCGTAGACCACTGGTAATGAGTGTAAGGAAGAGGAATATTGCGGTCATGGATATTATCATCCCGGCATTCACCTAGTGTGGCTGAGGGAAGCTGGAATAAACGTCAGTCAGAACAGACGTCTTAATTAATTTCGAACTTGCACCGCCTACCTTGTAGCCATTCACAGATAATTTCATCATTACTGATACACATGGCTTGAGTGAACTCAGCAAGCTATACAACTATACATGCTAATTGCACATAAAGATAAAGAGAAACTTTCTCCCAATAACTTAAAAGCATAACTCTATGGAGAAAGTATTTTAAATATTTCAGTTTGACGGTTGGGTGATTTTTCATTGTCTTTATATTGAGTACAAATATCTGTGTCAATAAATCAAAGGAGAAGGAGCATTTCCTTTTATCTAATAGATATCCAATTCCATTGTAGTAAATGTTAATTACACAATATTGCTTCCACAATGCAACGACTACTATCTGCAACGCATTATTTGTAAACTCGATGTCTTTGATTACATTTTTAAATCGATGAAATTCTGGGAAACACAAATTCACTTCTGGGTCTTCCACACAATGCGACTATCACTTCCTTTCTTGGAGTTTGGTTTTGTTAGTGAATTTACGTCAGTTCTAAGCGGGCACGCATTTTACGTAATTTTTAAGCACGGTATCTACTCTGAACGTGGACCCGAATCATTATCGAGTTTGAATCCGAAGCACAGACCATTTATGTTTGATTTGATTTACATTTTCTGTAGCGATGGACAGGTATCTTTAGTTCGAACCCATAACATGTGTCAGGGGTAATAGTTCGGTCGGTGAACATTTATTTTTCAATGAAAAGCAGTGAGAAAGTAAGTATTTGTTATAGGTACGTGTAAATTTTTTAATTTATTTTAGTCTCAACAAGGCTTGGAAATTGTACTCAAATTTTCAGTTTAACTTAACGAAATCTTGAACAAAGTATAAGACTTTATATTTCTACCTTTGTCCAATTCTCTTTTTCTTGCGAAATGGACACTACACCGATCTGCAATATGTTACAATAAACCCTATTATGTGCATCCCTAATTCATGTTGTGGAGTCGACTTAACAAACTCTATACATCGAATAATTTTGAGCTGGTGTACTTCAAGAACTAGTGTGATTGTTTGCGTTTGAATTACTTTCACGAAACTACTAGTTTAAGCGATATTCTTGAATTAAAAAAGGTTGACCTATTATTGCGCGTCCTTGGCTCCAAAAGTACGATAATTCTTTAAGTATTCAATTTGACACGGTTGATAGGTTTTGTGTGTTTGAGTATTTATCATTCAATCTATGACTAACCATGTTTAAAACACCTGTAAATTCTAATAACACCTGTAAATTTAAATAAATTTACATCCCAGACACATTTAAATGTTCCTAAGAGGAAAAAGATAAACCACTTTCCTTTTAATAAAAACTACCTTGTCGGATACAGTAACAAAAATTTTCTTTTAACACGGAAGAATATATCTCTTCTAGTATGTGTATGTGGGATGTTGAGATCCGGATATCACACATACACAACGGAACAAGCCAATAAAAGCAAGAGTTTTTGATTACTTGCCCAACTTTTTCCCCCACTTACTTTCCCCTTCTGTTTCAATTCTGATGGGCAAACAAGTCTGGAGAAAGTTGTCCACTGGTCTGAGAGATCAAGTGTTTGTGTGTCTGTGAGAGAGGAAGGGAGAGAGAAAGAAAGAGGGAGATAATAAGGAAGGGAAAGGGGAAGGAGAAAGAAAGATGAAGAAGGAAGGGGAGGGTATCTGCAAGAGAAGTGTGCTAGAGATATTCTTAGTTGACTTACTTCATGAGGAAAGATCATGAACTCGGTAGTCGCCTATTTTGTGCTCCTAATTGTTTTTTCTAGTACTTCTATCAGTACTTCGTCTAGTCATGATTCTGTCCTAAACATATTCAACCCTTATGGGTTAGTGCGTGTGTGGAAGTATAAATCTGAAGAAGTGTCCAGACAATGTTTCACTTCTATGGATAGTTTTCTTCAAGACCTACAGGATGGAAAAATTTGGGCTATGGAATGTAAGTAATAACATTTTCAACAAATGCTTGAAAATTTAATTCAATGTCTAACAGTAACCGTTGCTGAGATTCCGAAAAATATGTTGTTATCATTATATATATAAGGACTTTTGTATACCATCTACACAAACAAACATTTAACATCTCCCCCAATTTTATATGAATGGGTCATTTGGGAAGGCACATGTCCAAAACGTAAAAATTTACAGGAGTCACAAGGATGGTATTATCATTGAACGTAAGTATACACAAAAAACACATCGTTGCAATATAGACGGTAGGCTGTGGCAGTAGGGGTGCTCTTTTCACATTCCTTGGTGCGTATGCGAAAATAACAATTCACTACTCACTAGCATAATGACTCGATATGTCTCATTTCTAAAATGACCCATCCATTTACATTGTGAACGCATTAGATGAATGGTTAGACTCAACGCCCCCTAATGAAAAGTTTCCATTTCTCGGTGAGAAAAAATTGTATTTTCAAAATGATAACGTAATCTTCATTATATGAGGACAAAAGTAAATCACTAGGCATCTTGCTCAATACCAGGGATTCCGCCAGGATTTTCAGTTTGGGAGGTGTAAAGTCAAAATTAGGATGGTGTAAGTGGAGTTCTGCACGACTTCTATCGATTTTTGACTGTAAAACATTTAAAGTTGGGTGTGCTCGAGAATTTTGAATTTATTTTAAGTCCTTTAGGCATCTCAGGCGCTGGTCAGACCAGAGTATATTTTGTAGGTACTATTCCAGCATTTGCCGGGTATAGCCGACGAAAAAATCCTGAAAAACCTCAGTCAGGATAGTCGGCCGCTCGCTAAGTGCGCTCGATAATCTCGGGAAATGGCCTGTCAGAATCAATGCTCAGTACTAGGCATTTTGTCAGGACTTCGAAATTTGGAGGGTGTGGGAGGCATAAAATTGAAATATGGGGGATTCATAGATACTACTTGGGGGCAAGAGGTTCATCGTTTAACGTGCAGATTAATTATTATTGTACCCAGAGCGTGTAAGAAGAAGCCTCAAGCTCCAAGGGAATCTGGAAAAATCCCTGCTCATGGTCTTCGAAGCAGGGTGATTCCAAACCTATGTCACAAATGAAATGCCATGTTCTACATGGTCGGAAAAAATCGTGGTTTTTGAGACACAGGGACTCAAAGTTACAGTTTGATGAACTTATTACATTGGAAAATGAAATAAATTCGCCATGAATCAGTTAAGAATGAGCAAAAGTTAAAAGTCTGCTTCTAGATATTAGTGAAATTAACACAACGGACTTGTCAATCTGGTATAATGTTAAACGTATATTTCCAAATGACAATATGCCCGATTATTGTAGGCCTATATTATCTAATCTACTAATGACATCTAGTAGTAATGTTAAACAGCATATATCAAGGACATTGCGGTCTTGCAAACTATGGTTATTATATGAGGTGATGTCCTAAATAAATTAATACTTTCCACTACATGTTGAAAATCGCCTATTTCTTGAGGGGATGCGGCGTTGGACCAACACCTCGTACGACCAACAGCCTCTCAAGCAGCAAGAACCGGCGTGAGAGCAACACCCCAGGGCAAAAACCTGTGTTGGTCGAACGCCTTGGTCCAACGCCGGTTCTACAAAGTGTTGGTTTCATGCCGGTGTTGGTCCAACGCAGTGTTGGTTCTAAGTAGGTGCCCCAAAAAATAATTTAAGATGATATTTTTTATTATCTTTTTAGGTTTAATATATCTGGGACGTTGTCAATTTTATTGTTGGCCCAATGCCGTGTTGGTTCAGGACCGTGTTGGTTAAACGCCGTGTTGGTCGAACACCATGCTGGTCTAACGCCGTGTTGGTAAAACGTCGTGGGTCAAACGCCGTGTTGACCTTACGCTGGTGCCAATCCACGCTAGAGTTTTTTTTGCAAAAATTATTATTACATAATTATTTCATTATTATCAAGATTTGTGTTTTACCGTGTTGGTCGTATGCCGGCTATTATTGTTGGTCTAACACCGTGTTGTGCAACGCCGTGTTGGTCCAACACCGTCTTGGTTCCGTGATGGTTCAACGCCATGTTGGTCCTACGCATGTAACCCTTTCTTGACACACGTGCATACGGACTTCTATCGTTCCTTTTAATGCAGTTAATCAGCATACGAAGTTTAACGCCACATTTATTTACGAAACAGGACTACTATCGGTAAGGTGTTCTAATAGGCGATAACAGTACTGTGGATACACGAAATTTCTGTCGAGTCTGTAATTAGTTAAAGTATAGCTTAGTAAATGCCGGGTCAAACCTCTCATGATGAGTTTCTGCATAAAAAGGAATAAAAGACCCTGTAGAAGTGTGCCCGGAAAAGGCTTGTTTTCGAGATTAACTAAATAAATAAATTCATTTAGGACAATAATCATCTCGTATATTATTCATAGTTGGCATCAGTGTAATGCTTCACATACATTATTCTACATTACTATTTGATACAACAATTTTCTAGAAACCAACGTAGTGTTATTTGAATCTTGTAACTTTATATTAGCTTGGCAACACTGTTTACTCAATGGCAGCAAGTTTGTAGCTTGTTAATTCAATTTTGTACTCACAAATTGGTTTCCACAATACAATTTTAACTTATCACCGTTATTTATGATTTAGGCCCTATCGAGAAAGTTTCTGTTTTATTGATCATTATAAGTTCTCTATACTCTCGAGCATTGAACCTCTTCCAAAACGAGAAAATTTTCTGACCATGGCTACTAAGATCTTTTTTGATTAGGTTTTAGGTGTAGTGTATCATTTTGTAACATTGCACAATGATCCAGAATGCCAAAAAGATCAACAAAAATCCGAAACTTGTTCTTTGGCACTTAAACTCACTTAAATAAGTAAAATTAAATATTTAATGTATACAAAATATATTTTCAGCGAGGAAATGTTTTCAGGTCATAGTGTTTTAGATTTCAGGTCATTACCTTAACTGTTCTGGGATCGTGATAACGAAATGCCCAAATCTGTTTCGTAGTATCTTTGGAAAGCTCAGTTCAGTCAGGGAAAGAGAGTAGAAATGATCTACACATATCACCCCTTGCAGCGCAGCGAGTGTAGTGGTAGTTTTATGAATAATTTCAACAAGGACAGTATTACTTTTGGAGAGATTAATCCTGAGCGATGAACTTTAATTTTAACGCAATAATAACAATAATAATAATAATGTATGTAGACCTATTTATTTATTTGTTTATTAACAGCTTGATAAGCTAATATAGTTGGAGTACATAAAAATACAGAAAAGTCAGATACGGAATATGATATAGAGTACAGAGGATACATGAATATATATATATATATATATATATATATATATATAT
>JAGDQP010041206.1:0-16996 GCA_022664845.1 Lepisma saccharinum | reverse complement strand
CAATAACATATGGCTTGAGAGGCGTATACAAATTGTAACTGGAAGGAGCAATTTTCGAAGTAACGCAAGAAGGCACTAGAATAACTTCCATTACAATGGATAGTTCCATTTCCTGGATGTTGGTGACGCAAATGTTCGCCCGCAAAAGATTTTCTGCGACCTCCGTTTGCCAAAGTAACTCTTTCGTACATGTCCCTTTCGGTGCTATTCCAATTTTCGAAGCTATTAGCTCGGTGTCATTCCGCGACCCTCTCTGGGTCTTGGAACAACACCGAAAAGAAGCAAATTTATACAATAATTTAGAATTTTTGTCAATTAAAGAGGTAGTTGAAAAAGGATCATTTTACAGAACTATGACTACACAGTTGACAAAGCCCGCCACCATGCATTGACTGCAATTATTGATTTGATTTCGTTTAACCATTCTAGCTGCTTGCGCTTTACCCACCACACCATTTAGATGCCTATTTATAAAATAAACGTGTGTTTACGAACATAATAGCATTTTTAGGTTCCGTGATTGATTTTTTCCCGAAAATATTTAACATTATTTACGATCCCAAGTTCTCTACTTAAAATTGCGGAAGAGTTATTGACACAAAATTCTATATCCATTTGCTTCACTGTTTCTTCCAACTGTTTGGTAGGGACATAAAAGTCGACCCATGTTTTCAATGTGATTCACTTAAAGTAGCAGGTGTTCCGATAGTGTACCTAGATTCGGATCATTTTTACTTAAATGCTATATAACCAGCTTCCGTAAGTATCAGCAGTCTCTCCCTTCCTTTTCTATGAAAATTTGACAGGAATCTTAAAAGATTTTCAGAAAGTAAATGGTCTTCTTGAAATGAGTGCTGGTGGGCCACTTGCTTTTCGTCTTCCTCAAGTAATAGCTGTCCTCACTAGAATTTCCAATTTCTCAACTGAATATTCGTCTGTAGCATCATCACTTGCGGCTGATAATATTTGTTCAATTTCTGGTTCTGTTTGGGGAATCATCGCAATTAACACCAAGGAGAATTAATCGTAGACGACTACTTAAATCTGTAGGAAGTGGATGATCGTAAAACCCACTCACTTCGCCAAACGAAGAGAAAAGCTTTTCCATGGCATCTTGATTCAACCTGTTAAGTTAGGACGTGAGTAGGCCTATAGGCAAGGGTATAGGGAGGTGTACGCTGTATAACATTTGATTAACATTACACGTTAGCATATACCTACTGCTAATATGATTGTACCACCTACTTTCGTTTCCCTTTTTAAATTTAGTTTGGGTATTACTCCAGTGAGAGCATTACTGTCTAATACATTCGGTTTCAACATGCACACAGATAGACACAACTAAGGATGATAAGCATGGGAATACTTACACATGACAGTTCACATCGTAACTCCCTTAGATGTCGCTACGATGTGAACTATCCGGGGACCACCTTTGGTTTTTAACATCGCTCTTAAAATGAAATGGGCATCGTACCCTTTAGCATTATGCCCGAGGCATGTTATGCTATTTATACCAACACCTTTCTCGGCATGATATTCTAAACACTGTAGAACACAGTCTTCACCCTTAAAAACGTGTTCTGTTACCCCGCACATAGAGCAACTGACTTTTGTATCTTCTGTAGCAGTACAATTATAGCATAAATGCTGTGAAATCAACAAGTTAGGTACGTGCCCATACGCATTATCTAACCCGTCCACCGTGTCATCTTGCCGACTCTCTATGTCAAAACATAATAATAGCCTTTTTCTAATTATATTTTCATATTGTGTGTTTTCGTCGGCTGCATAGAACATAAATGATTATGGGGCATCATATTGCGGCAGTTTACACAATATATTTCCCCGCATATATGAGGGTTACGCTTCTTTGTTAATGTATACACCTTCAAACACATATTACTTTGTTTTCTAGTTTTACATACTATACTCTTATGATTATTAAAACACACGCTGCCATAAAATGATCGATTACACTCGTTACCTTTTATTTACGAATTTAACATTAGCACATGGAGGTTTACTCGCACATTGAGAACAACTAGCTTGACATTTAAAATTGTGTTCATGCGACTGCTCTTATCTACTATGACATTTTCACAATAAAAGCTAGATGAGAATGCTGCTATGAAGTTGGTAATGACATTAATAATTATTGTTTATTATCAGTAAATTAATAGCGGTTTCACCCCCTGCCCTTCATATAGACTTAATTGACCTGACAAATCCCCATACACAGGTATTTTATAGGAAGTTAGTACACTTTGAAAACGGTGAATATCTCCAATTGTACCGCCAGTGGTCCATGCTTTCACACATAACTTATATACTTCGGTATTCATAAAATTTTTACGTTGGTTATAATATGGCTTTCGTTCTTTTGTATTATTTTTATGCTTTATTAATCCTATACCATCTACTAGAGCGTGGGCGAGACAGCGAGTATCGCTATTTCTAATTATAACTATACCTTTATATGATTTTAAATAAAAATCAATATTCGACAATCCCTGTCTTACTCGACCTTTCCCTTTAGGCATCTGCACGTGATAAAAGTGAACCAAAAAACGTTCTTGATTTAAAAACGTTGCGTTGGATTGTACAACTCTTTTCATAGCAAGTAAAATAGTTTCGACAGACATATTCTGTGCCTGTCGAAAAGATAACCAGAACGACCTGTGGGGTTCGCTTTGAATTCGGAAAGTGAGACCAACTTGATCGTCGTCACCAATACCATGCATAAGGTGCGCTAATAACTATTCAATACCTTTCATAACCCATGTTATAGGGTTTCCAATTTCTGGAGGATTATTAATTTGTACTTCTACCAGTCTACTTTTCTTATTGAATTTTTATACATTTAACGTTTCTCACTAATAATTTTTATTTTTGAATCACTCGCTCCATCTGTTTGTACATCATTTAGCGATTCCATACATAGAGCATCGATTTTGTTAAAAATATCAAGTATATCCATTTTTAACTATTGACTATAAAGTCACTTTAAATGCGGTAGAGTAAGTTTAAGCTTTAATATATTAAAATAAATATTTTACCGTTTTGACACAACCTTAAATAATAGTAATTAAACAGAAAAAAATGTTCCTCTACTTTCAACACTACATTATTAACTCTACGAGGGTCGACGACACTGCAAACTACACTATTCACGATGAAATCTTGTCCCTGGATAGATCTTCACTCTACGATAGCCGGCGTCCGACTGAGGGGATACCGCACAACCAGCCCGGCTTTTATAGGCAGTTGATGACGTAATGGGGAAACCCGAAAATAAAAGCGAAATCGGGAAAGATACGTTTTCACAGATGACACCGGGAAAACCCGAAATGAAAACAAAACCGGGAAAGAACCGATTTGGTAGTTGATGACGTCATGGGGAAAACCGGAAATGAACCGATCGGCTATGGATAGGCTTTACTTCACTTGAAATATCAACACATTATCAATGAACAATTACATACTTTTGTTGCAAAACACAAAATAAATTACTTAATGAATAAATTACTTCTTACTGTGTATGTAAGTATTTGTAACTACTTCTTTGTGAGGATAGAAGCCACAGACACTGGATTGAGCAACCCATTTGCTGTGTACGCGGAGAGGTTTCTGCAAGCGATAGTTGCATCATGTCCAAAATAGAGCATGTTTTAATTATTTTATCACGGAGGCTTGAAAACTGCCAGTGTGCCCGCTGTCAAAGGAGTATGTGTTCCATTTTTTCAATTAAAAATCGATTTTAAAAAATTGGTTGGTGTTACACTAATCTTGAGTGTGGACGCCCTCTCAAGACTTGAAGTCTTGATCCACTCTCATTAATGGACAAGGGAGTCTCCGCTACAGTATAATAAAGCTCTGATTTACAGCGTTCTGGTTTAACCAATTCTTACGTCCGGGTTTTTATCAAGTGAACAGTGTCAAGTATTGTAATAGGGACTTCATCCAGAACATATGGTGAAGAAAACATATGATTCTATCATATCGTTATGATAGTATATGATTCTATTAAAAGGGAAAAGTTATTCAGTATCCTGACACGATTTGTAGTTCAGAAAAAAATGGCCCAACTAATGTCTCAGCGACCCCAAAAGCAGAGCACGGATAGGTAATAATATGTCAGATAGTTTCAAGATTCGCAACGGATTGAAACAAGGCGATGCCTTGTCACCACTACTGTTTAACTTTGCGTTAGAATATGCGATTTTAAAAATTAAAGGGGACAAAAGGGACTATCATTGAATGGTTTGAATCAACTGTTCGTGTACGCGGATGATGTAGATTTAATAGGGGACGATATAGATGCACTACAAAGCAACACTGATGTCTTAGTAGAAGCTTGCGATGAGATAGGTCTAGAGGTATACATGGATAAAACAAAATACACGATAACAAGCCTAACACGGGGAATGAAGGAAATAAAAACATAAGAATTAGGGATGAGGTAATAGAGAAAGTAAACAAATTTAAATACTTGGGAGCATACGTAACAAGCAAAAATGAGGCCACGGAAGAAATAAAAAGTCGCTTAGTATCGAGGAACGCATGTTTCTACTCAGTCCAAAAACTTCTAACATCGCGATTAATATCAAGGAAATTGCAAATATACAGAACGGTTATTCTGCTGGTAATACTTTACGGTTGCGAAAGTTGGAATACGACCCTAGCAGATGAGCATAAATTACGTGTGATTGAAAATAAGGTTTTGAGAAATATGTATACAGGCTGAAACTGGACGAGATGACTCTAGAATGGAGGAAACTTCACAATGAAGAAATCCATGGGCTGTACGATTTACAAGATATTGTAAAAATAATGAAATCGCGACGACTAAAGTGGACAGGCCATGTAGTTCGGATGGGGGAAAACGAAAATTATGTTCTATCCTGGTTGGAAGGCCGGATGGAAAGAGACCATTGGGAAGACCGTGACGTCGTTGGGACGACAATATTAGAAGAGAACTTCGAGAAGTAGGTGTTCGTTATGAAAACTGGCTTGATGTTCCCCAGGATAGATTCCAACGGCGAACGTTTGTTACTGCGGCGATGAACTTACGAGTGCATAAGACGTAGAGTTAGTTGGGTTTTTAAAGCTGGAACATGATGAACTGTTGCATTGTTTACTAAACATATTTCTGTTGACTGTTGAAACACTTTTGCCATTTTGTCTGACTGATTCCGAAGAAATTAATCCATGGACTTAAGAACACAACTCTCAATAAACTGACAATACTATAAAGAGTGACAGTAAGACACCCTTTTTCTTCTCTCTGTGAAAGTAGCAACTATAAGCCCAGCTTGCCTACGTCATGGGAGGGTTTATTGCTTTATATCAAGGACTGTTGGAGTATGACGAGGGCCTCGATCCAGCCCATGACTTTCGGTTATATTTTATTCATTATTGGAATAAAGTAGAAACAAATTTCCAAAAGAATACGATATTGCAACACTGCAAAGAATCTAAATAATAATGTTACAATAGCAGTAAATTAATGTTCCTCTCAAACAATCCCATCCATTGACTTTTGGTATTATTGAGACTGCTAGATTTTCGACGTTATTCCACTCGATGTTATTCCTTTCTGTGCTATTCCTCGACCCAGTCAACGCTCTTCGGCTTTATTCCAATCGGTTTAACTCCGGTCGTTGAATTTCATTTCGATGTTGTTCCAACTTACTTTATTCTTTTGGGTGTTACTCCGATCGTAATATTTCCTTTCGATATTATTCCCATCGATCCGATTCCCTTCGGCTTTCTTAAAATCAAAGCATTTTCTTTTGGTTCTATTTCAACCGGACTTATTCCTTTCGGCTTCTTTCCGATCGCTTCATTTCCATTGGGTGTTATTCCCATCACTGTTATTCCATCAGATACATTTCGTCGTTATTCCAATTTCCGATTCAATATTGGCTCTGGCCGACACCTTTCTCCTCCCCTATCCCGCCCTAAGTCCTAAAGGCCATAAATAAAATTCAAATTTAGGATTTATTCGATTCAGTGTTATGCAAAGGTCCAACAATAACTAGTTTGCATCATTTACATAATGATTCATGCTAAGGGATCCCTAAATATACTTCTAGTTCTTTGAGAAGTAAAATCCTACAATAATTGTATTATAACAGTAAATAACTAGAGAAAACTGAAAGTACAGTGCCTAGCTTATCAGCTTAGATATTGATTGGTTAAATTTGTCACTTAACGAAGACTTCTTGAAACCATCAGCTTAACCATGAAGAATAGCAACATTTGTGTTTCGGGTGTAAACGTCTGGAAAGAAGCCATAATCAACTGTTCAGAATAATTCCAGATTCACTTCCCCAAAATTATTTTCAAGCTTCATTAAAAAAAATCTTAAGAGTATTAATAACTGAACAATACAAATTTCAGGGCGCTTATCTCAACTAATTAATTACGTTATTTTGGACCAGAGCTTAAAATACTAATTTTTGGCCCCTGCAATAATAAAAATATTAATTTAATCCTCCACCTTCATTTGTGTGTGCACTCCCCCATTTTTTTCGCTAGCTGAGGCTAGCCCCACAAAGGGATACACCCTTTATCTGGGAAGAGAGGCTGCAAGAAAAGTGAGGTCCGAGGATAGTGGTTGGTCTATTAAGTTTGAAAAATCTTTATTTCATTTTATTTCTGAACATCACAGGCTATTATTAGTGTACCTCATAATCATGCTTATTAGGGAGGTTAGTTACATCAGTTTAAGCGGGGATGATTATGAAAGATGTGATGGAGGTGATGTGCTGTAGACGCCACAACATGTTGACACAAATTTGACACATGATTGATGATCTTCTCGTCTAGGGGCGACTCTAGACGGTAATGAGGACAGGTGAGCCCTAGCGTTCAAGATGGTTACTGTGCTATTGATGAAGGTGCAATATAGTGAGGGGTGATTGGTGCCCTATATTCCGATATCAAATCTATATCTGGATAGTCTTCTGGTAATGTTTGTTTGTATATAGTTAATAGGAGAGAGAGTGGGCTGTCGATGTGATTAGGTGGTGTGTTGTGTTGTTCGTGTGAAAGGAGTATATCACGGAAGAGCGGGTGTTGAGTTTCATATCTATTTAGCATGTATTTTGTGCGTAAACTTTCCAGATGAAGTAGAAGGTGTGGGAAGGTGATTCGTTGATAAAGTTCCTGTGTTGGGCTGGGTAGTTTGATTCTGTATGCCAATCGAAATGCGTGTCTTTCTAGAATTTGGAGTTTAGTGTAGAATTTGTCATTTGCAGCAATCCAAGCAGTTAGTCCGCAGGTTCAATACAGGTCTTAACAATACTTTGTAAGTGTTTAGTATAGTTTTGGCTTGTAGTCCCCATGTGGTTCCGGTAAGTCTTTTCAGGAGGTTGAGGTGGTTTCGTGTTTTGGAAATGATCTTGTTCAAGTGCGGTTTCCAGGTGAGATGGTGATCGATGATGAGGCCTAGGTACGTAACTGTTTTGGGGGGTTTAATTGGGTTACCGTATTTTGAGATCTAGCAATGAGGGATTTCTGTGGACTCTAGAACGATAGTTTGGGGGTATGAAGACAATGGTTTGAGTTTTAGTGGAATTTATGGTGAGTCCCCACTTGTCACACCAGGAAGTAAATGTCTGAATGGCTTCAGTGAGAGTTTGATTGATGGTTTGAATAGTTTCTCCAAGGGCGAGGAAGGCTGTGTCGTCTGCGAATTGGAATATCTTGATGTTTGGTGGGAGAGGAGGTAAATCGGCCACAAAGAGGAGGTAGAGAAGAGGGGATAGTGCGGAGCCTTGAGGGACACCACAGTGCAGGAGTATAGGATGAGAGATGCTCGAGTTTATGGTGATGTACGTGAGACGATTGCTGAGGAAGTGAAAGATAAATCGGATGTATGTGAGAGGAAGTAGAAAGGAGCGTAGCTTGCAAAATAAGGGCTTGGTGCCAAACTTTGTCCAAAGCTTTTTCTAGGTCAAACAGGAGTAAGCATGAAGGGTTATTTGTATTATACTGGTTGGAGATGATGTTTATTATTCGTAGGAGTTGATCGTTGATGCTGAATTGTGGGCGAAATCCGGCTTGGTGTATAGGAAGCAGGTTGTAGTGTTCAAGGTGAGTGTGAAGACGATTGACCAGTATTTTTCTAGGGTTTTACTGAGGGTGGATGTTAGCTGGATGTGTCTGTAAGAGAATACGAGATGAGGTCGTTTTTGGGGTTTGAGAAACATGAATGTTTTTGAGGTTTTCTAGGTAAGGGGAAAGAAGCCTGTACGGAGAATGAAAGTGTAGACAGATGCTAAGAGGTTAATGAGATTGAGGGGAGCTTCTTTTAGGTGACGGTAGGTTATGGTATCGTGACCGGGTGCTGTAGTGCGTTTGGAGGCGATGGTTTGAATGATTTCGTTTGAAGTGATTGGTGCGGTAAGTGGGTTTTCTGGGAGGAGGTGAGTGGTATTTGGTTGTAGATGTGGGGAGTTGAAGTTTATTCTATCGGCAGGATGCGTTTGCAAAGGGTCGATGGGTGGAGATGAGATGAATCTTGGAGGTATGTGGCGGAAGCGTCTGCTTTTTCTTTATCTGTATGCAATGCCTGATTAGTTTGAAGTAATGGGTATGTAGTTTTTATGTGTTTTCCTGTGAGTTGGTTGAATTTCTTCCAGTACTTCGTAGAATGGGATGTATCAGCGAGCTTATTACATGTGCGGACACATTGTCGTAGCTTGTAAGCTTTGATGTAGTTGTGTACAGTTCTCTGAAATTGTCTGTGCAGTCTAAGTAATTCTTGGTTACCTGTTCTCTGGTAGTCTCTGTAGAATTGTCGGGAACGATTGATTAAGGTTAGATATTGAGGTGAGAGGTTGGGTCTGTAAGGAAATATTCTGCTGGTAGGAATGTAGGTGTTTGATGCTTGTTTTATGGTAGAAGTGATATTGTCTATCGTATTGTAAAGTTCTGCTTCTGATGTGGGGGGTTCTATGTGCTGAATATTCTGTTCGATATGATTGCGGTATTCAGTCCAATTGGGTTTGTCAAATCTGAGGATGTTGCGAGGAGGGACGTTGCTATGAAGATTTCGATGTTGTGGGTTTTGAAGGGTTAACTTGATTGGCGCGTGATCACTACCGATAAGGTCTGAAACTTCTAATGTGCATGTGTGGAGGTGATAACGATGTCAGGAGTGGTATTTGAATTTGGTCTTGTCGGCTTTGGTATGTTATTGATTGTACCCGTTAATTGGTATTCAATGAAGTCGTGGAATGCTATTTTCTCCCTGTCCCACCTGCTGTGAATATTGATGTCAGCCATAATTATGTAGTTGGTGAACGTGTTGGAAATATACGTGAAGAAGTTATGTGGGATGGGATGTCCTGGGCGAACATGTATTGTTACTAATGTGATGTATATCTGTTGAAAATAGAGCGTTGTGATGAGATTGTCTGGGCTGTTTTGGATAGTTGGGGTATATTGGCGATGTGCGATGTTTAGTGGGATGCCTATTGCCGTACCTCCGTTTGCTCTTTGGGCTGGTATAAGGTTATCAGAGCGAAGCAGGTTGAAGCAAGAAATTTTGCAAGGCATATTTGGTTTAAGGTGAGTTTCATTAAGAATAAAGGCGTGAATGTGCTCTTCGAGAAGTAGTTGTTCAAACAGTATTTTATGTTGCGGAAGTGAGCGAATGTTTAGAAAAAGGAAAGTTAATGCCATGATTATTATGTATTTGGTTTGTGATATTGTGCAGTTAGACTTCTGTTTCATATGTAGTGGCATGGCAATAGATGTATGGTCCAGAATAAGTTGCATTGAACCTTACATTTAGAGTTGTTCTTGCGGCGTACTAAATTTGTTGTAAAACATGCTGTCTTTGGAATGGGTGTAGGTTTTGAAGAGTAACGGTGAGGAATTTGAGCAGAAGACCTACGGTAATTGGCTGGTAGATAGAGGTGATTGTGGATGTTGGTTGCAGATTGTTTTCTGTTGTTCTGAGTGGTACAATTAATTCTGGTTTATCAGGTGCTGCGGCCGGTCGTGCTTTACATTTGTAACTGAATGTTGGATGTGCATCGTTGCAGGTGGTACATTTGGCTTGTTGCTGGAGATTTGTGCATGATCGTGTAGAATGAGATCCGGAACAACTATCCATATTTAGTGTCGTTCTTGCATTTGGCTGTCGGATGATCGTTAGATTGTTGGCACTTTTCACATCGTAACGGCAAAGGTGGTGATGAATGAGACGGCTCGACACGGTATCTGCTTCTGTATATATATATATGCGCCATTTGAGAGAAGATCGTCTATGGTCTCTTGGTTGTTTGTCAGTACGCGGATCATGTATGTAACTCCTCCGGTTCTTTTTTTTATGCATATACGGATGATGGAGTGCCCTTCATGTTTCAATTCTGTTTCGACTTCTTCATCCGTCAGTATGGGGTCAGCTCCGCGGATAACAACAGAAAGTGTTGGAGATTTAGGTGGAAGAGGTGGCTGTCTGACTGGTTTATTGTTGAGTTTTGTTAATTTAGCTGTTTTCCGAATATTTCGAAGCTGTGACGATTTCGTATTTTTGTCGCTAGATCCTGATCTGGTGACTGTATTAGCATGCCGTTCCTAGTTGGTATAATCCTACTGATGTCGTTTCTAGAGAAGTATTTGATGAGTTGTGGGAAGAGAATTTTCGGATTGCGAAACTTTTCATCGAAGTTCGTCAACAGGAATGAATGATTTGGAGTCAGTTCCGGAAATTGATCATGATTGTTGATGTCCATTCTATTTTAGGTTTCCGTGCTTGATTCGCTTATATTGTGTAGTTTCTTCGTTGGTGGTAGTTCCCTGTCTCCTTCGTTTCTAAGGACTGGTGATCGTGATCGAGTGCGAGGCGTTTTTTCTGCTGTGCGTTTGGGATGATCATAAATGGTTCTGAGTGTAGAGTATGGTGGAGGTCCTGACACAACTGGTATATGATGCATATCATGGATGTTGCATATGATGTTGATCTGCCATGATGATGACTGAGGGCCAGAGGCCCTAGTATTGTTGTCAGATATGTGCAGAGTTTCACGGTGAATTGTCTTTTAGCTCTAATGTTGGATATGATGATAACAGAAATGGTCAGTCACTGTGCAATGACTGCAGTGGTCACTCAGACTAACTCCAACCTTCGACTCTGTAAAGAAGCCGTCAATCCCAATTTAGACGTACACGTACTGTTCTCACTCGTGCGTGTTGTACACAAGGTCCTCGTATAGTACGCTAACCATCTAAAGTTAAGCTAGGTCAAGTTATGTGCACTCCCCCACAAAAACGTCAGGCCGACAAATGTTATTTACCTGAGTATCTGTGAAAACTGCTGTTTAGACAAGCTAGTGTCAAAAACAAAGAAGTATCACTCAGCATGTTTACAATCTCTTGAACCCATTTATATATATTTACATTCGCTTTCACTTTGTCGTTTCCTGTTGATGATGCTAAAGCATGACCCTGTGCATAGGTAAGCAACTTTTAGTGCTTTCTTCTCTGAGGAAACTTGTAACTAGAGTTCTACCAAAATGGTTTTATTTTTAAATGATGAATTTTTCGGGGCCCGCCAACTGCCGCTCAGGCGGCACAGTGTGTCTAGGTCATGCAATGCACAATAGAAATCAAATGCACGCAGCTAAATGGACAACAAATAGGTCCACATTTTAACTTAAGAAATATATATATCTAAAATATTATTCTTTTCTTTAGAATAAAGAATAGGAATATGTGTTGTGTGCTGCTGGGTGAAGTAGAGGGAAATTATCATTTAAAAAAGACCATGCACAACAGCATGTGGGCATGTATTGCGCAATTACTTGCTGTGGAAATAGGCATAGAAAAAGGTTTCGGGACTGTGCTAGGCACACAAATAATAGCATTCTCAGAAATGATTATTTTTGTTCAGAATGAGGGTACATTGACGAAAATCTGAAACTTCAAAAGGCATTATATATACATCTTTTTTTTATGTCCCAGGGCGACAACCTTTTTTTCCTTTTGTTGAATCAACTCAACAAATTCTGTTGGTCTCGGTTTTTAAACACAATGGAGATTGTCCTACTAGCACAATTATAATCTTGAGAATCCCCGACTTCAACACGTTTGTTGTGTTGATTGAACACAAAAATGTGGTCACTAGGACACGGAAAAATGTTGTATAAACACCATAGAGTTAGGAATAGAGATAGCATAGATGACGTCACATGAAGCCAAATTACGGTTCGTCGGCAGCCATTTTGTGTGACCCCATTAGAATCCCTCTATACCAAGTACTGTGAGGATTGCCTTTCTCGATAAATGGGTGAGTGCACTTCAGAGAGGCAATACCCGAAAAAGAGGGTCTCTAAATATGGGGCCAGTTGATCTGATCCAAAAGCCTCGTCCCTTCCGTCTCTTGGCTTCATTCCCTCTCCGTCAAAACAGCCTAAGGTTCCCTCTATTCGTATTCCTAACTCTATGATAAACACAATCATTTTATGCACTGATTATTTCCACTATTTGTTATAGGTTTCCATTAAATATAAGGATAAAACAATTTAATTTCTAAAAAAAAAACTCAAAATTCTTTCCAGTGAGGCCCTTGTAATTGTGATGAGCAATAAATCTTTAATCTGAAATCCGTTATATCGAAATATACAAAGGAATTAGCTAAATTTCGTACGAGTCACTTCGAACGGTCACTGATCATCTTGCAAGTCTCCTATTCACATGACACAAAGGAGGATTTATTTCCTAAGTATACACCTTCAAACACACCCACCCACAAGTCCCAAGTTGACAGAAGAATCAATCATGACCAATAAATCCATTTTCATTGGTCAATTTCTTATTAAACAAAGGCGCTTCTTTTTTAATTTTTAAAAGGGACAAGTTATTGCTCCTTTAAAACCAGTACATGCAAGGTGGGTTGCGTAGCTTGTGTGTGTTTGTGTGTGTACGAGAGAGAGAGAGAGAGAGAGAGAGAGAGAGATGCGGGGAGAGAGGAGCGTTTGTTAGCAAACGTCAAAATAATAACAACTGATGAATGAACCATTGAAGAAAAATACTACAAGCTTTCTTTTGAAAGGCCTTACAACTGATAACATTATTAATTTAGGGAGGGGGTGCATTTTTATGTCCTTTAGGCTCAGGACTAGGTAGAGGGGGAAGGATTCGGCCAGGGTCTATATTGAATCCGAAATCGGAATAAAGCCGAGAATAAAGCTGATTGGAATAACACCGAATGAAAATGAAACGATCAGAACAAAACCGAAAGGAATAATTCAACTGGAATAAGATAGTAAGAAGATGCTATCCCAGCATTTGATTGGTGCGACTGGAGAAAAACATGAAAAAACCTCAGTCAAGATTGTCGTCCACTGGGATAACGAAATCACGACCTCCTGAATGTTGCGCGAAAACTCTACTACTGATCTACATATGAGGTTATATTTTAAGTCTATCTGATCAAATGTCTCAGGCTATGTTCTATTTGTCCTAATATTCCCAATATTGACCCTTGATTTGGTACATTTCAAAGCGTTCACCAATGCAAAGATCGACATCGTATTTCCTACAGTACGTTCCATAAAATTTTGTGTCCGATTTCCCTGTTGAAGCCAGAAAAACGTCGACATTACTGAATTAACTGTTAATTTTTCGGCCAATGAAATAACACGTCTCCGAGAAAAGTGTAAATTTTAAAAACTGCGGACTGAGTCGCCGTAGCTAAGTGGCAGAGTTTTTTTTCGCAGCATTGGGGAGATCCTGGGTTCGACGCCATCTGCCGACCACCTTGATTGAGGTTTCTCAAGGGTTTTTCTTCAGTACATCAGACAAATGCTGGGATGCCACCTGCTGACACCTTCCCGAATTATTTTCTATCCCATTCTCAGGCCTGAGCCCTTAGGTGCCTCAAGGCCTTAAATAAAATGTGATGAAATGGAGGAAGAGGCCTTAGGCCAGACCATCCTCATTAGCTGTGGATTTTAATTAAAAATGGAAGCAGTGGTTGAATGTGGGAACTTTTAGGTACACGGGCCTGTCTGTACACATAATTTGACTTGTAAGTCCTCCTCTAAACTTTGTTGTTTTGTTACACGAGGAAACGCTACTAATGTCAAGAAGGGTAAAAGTATCTTTTGTAGGAACAGACGAGGCTTCATATAATATAACTGATACCATTCCTTTCGGTTAGGAAGACCATTATGTCATGTTTCTCGCGCAGCGATACAAAGATTTTACGTTGGTTATGGATTAGGATAGGTTAGTAAGTCATCTGTTTTCGGAACTCGCTATTGGTGCGGGCCGGGATCACTGAGATACAGTGCGGGGGTCTGTTGCTAGGAAAACTGAGTGGGTCTATGTTTGAGGAAGCATGGAAACGTTTAAGAGTGGTATGAAGCTTTTGGAAAGTGGACTGGAATAGGCGGTTTTCAGCTCAAAAATAGCGTCATTTTATACGGCGAGTAAAGAGACTCTTTCAACATTAGGAAGTGGTTGTATTCAATTAATGTTGAATAAAGTATTGAGGGGATATTACAGTGGTGTAAATGGAATAGAAAAGGGTGTTTAAGTATCGGAATACAAAGGCAGGCGTATATGAACTTCATAAATACATTAAAAATGCGGCCACATTTGGCCGAACAGATAGAGAGGAGAGAGAGGATTGGTGCTAGGAAGCGACCACGTTGACAACTGAAGCCAGCTAACAAAGTGGCAAGATTATGGAGGTGGGTAAATTACTAAAGGGGACGGAGGAAACACCGAGTGGCAAAGGAAGTGTGGAGGTTATAAGGAGTTGATGAGAGGCCTCTTAAAGGAATACGAGGGTAAAGAATCAGCGGGAAAGGGGTAATAGTGATGAAGGGAAATACAATGTAGAATAAAGAAAATTAAAGGTGAAGAGAATTAAAAATAAAAACTGAAGGAAGGAGAAGATGAAAGAAGGAAGCGCTGAAGAGAGTTCAGTTAAAGAAAAGTACATTGTTATATATAACTAACCGTGGGCTGCAATGAGAAATTCCAGTAATTTTGACTTTAAAAAATGACTATGTTCTACAATCAGACTATGCTCTGTTCTAAAAAAATGCACGAAAAATCATTACCGGCATCTGCAGAAAACACCTCACAAAAGTCAAATATATGTGTTCACTAGCACTATCACACAAGGCAATGGAAAGAGGTAGACGATATAATGAAGATATAAAATATAGGCACGCCAATATGATTAATATTAGATGTAAGAATCATACATGTATAGGCCGCACCAACATATATAGGCCTTACGCACTACAAAAAGAATACACAACAAAAACATGTACACAAACTAATAACTCAACCTAGTACTCACAAAAACAATCAAGAAAAACCCAGAAAATACGCGTATATAAATTCAGTGTTATCCCCTGTTACTAAACACTATGCGCGTAACCAATACAGAAAAAGCACGCTCAACATTGCTGCGAACCTCGTACATTTTTCTCAAGGATAATATTCATCAAAAGTGTGCTAATATTCATCTACGTTTCCACGCCTGAAGCTCCCGTCGCCAATTTATAGCTTCTAGGCGCAACGACACACAATATATATATATATATGACCGCCCCCGTTGATCAAGTCGTTAGCGTGTCTGACTGCGGATTGAGGTGTCCCTGGTTCGATTCCCGGCGCTGCCAAGAAATTTTCCCCAATGCGTGTGGGTCTGAAACGGTGTCCATCCAGCATCGTGATGCAATTGGGGAGCTGCTATGAATAAAAGATATTGGCGATCAAAACGAGAGCTTAGTTTCTCCTCTCCGGACCTGTCTGGTCAGCTTGGGAGCAGTAGACCCTCCACGTTCAGATGGCGTGGAAAGCTCTTTTCTTTGTTTACTCTCTGCGCTCTCTGGCGGAGAGAGGTCATATTTCCCGCCAATTTTCTGCTGTCTGCTTATTGGTTGACGAGCCCACGTGACTTCGTCTGGGAAACGATGTTGATAATAAAGAATTATTTCCCTCCTCTCCCACCAAACAAGTAATGGGGTGGTTAAAAAGAGACAGGGAAATATTGCGTTTTGTGAGGGACAACTGCCATCCTTTCCAAATCTATAAAAAGAAATGGAACCTTATTACACATTTCATCCCGTAGAAGATTAGCAAAAAAACAAATAAAATAAACGGGTTTTTGGCTATAAGGTGGGGGCAGATGTTGACAGATTGACATTTGACGAACCTAGTTTAGAGGCTAACAGAAGGAATACGGATATTAATAGTTGCCGCTGACTCGATATTCAGCTGAGAATGTGTTTACCCTGACACGGTTAGTACTCGGGTGATGACATTACATCGCATTTTGTTTATGAGATTGGCTATTCTTTCTTGTATATATCATCGGCATATCGAGACGTAATAAAGGAGTGTTAAGGGTACGGTTACTTTAAGCACAGAGGGGGTTTGCTCAGGTGCCCCTATATAAACATTAAAACTCTCTTAATTCATAAAAATGGTGATATATTTTAAATTGCTGGTGACATTTGAAGTAATGTTTACAATTATGTTCACTGATGTTCTGTATCTTTTAATTTAATTTTGTTTTTAGAACTTTAGGGCAATCAGGCTCAGCCTAGATAAAAGATAATGAGGTTAATTGGCGCAATGAAGAAAATTAAAGGAATTGGGAGAAACCCCGAAAAAATCCAGGGACACGCTGTTTGTCCACCACAAAGCCCAAATTGCATGAGCAGAGATCGAACTGACGACCCTCACTAAAAAAGATGGATCACTATACTATGGAGCCAGTACTATATTATCTGCGATATTATGAAAGAGAAAAATGGCGAAATGGTTAAACTTTGGACAGTGTGTCTCCCCCCTTTTCTGCCAAAATTATATATTTTACCTTGTCCCTCGCCAGATATATTAGGTCTCCAATATTTACAATAAATAAAAAGAGGTAGAGGTAGTAGGGTTTGTGACAAAAACTTGCTTGATCTGGCCCAGGATATATCCCGACGGCGAACGTTTGTTACAA
>JAGDQP010041205.1:0-11100 GCA_022664845.1 Lepisma saccharinum | reverse complement strand
GTAGTAAAGACTCAAATTGTTCTTTCATTGCTCACAGCTCATTAATTAAGTTCTTTGTTCAATTGTAGTGTAGCTTCAAGATTCTTCTTCATTGGTCCTTAAAGTGGCACATATTTTTTAAAGACTTTAAACACAAACATCTAGACTGAAGTGCATATGAAACTTTGTTTTCGTCGGTAAATAACGTAGAGGACAAGATTGACTAGAAATCTTCAGCCTCAGGGTGGTAATGGTGAAGCTGTTTCCCTTCACCATGATATTTCTGTTCAGGGTTATCCTCCCCTAGTCGTTGTAGATCCCTCTACAAACTGCAAGGCAGCAGTACTTGTTTCGGTCCGCCCCGAAATATTTCTGGTTCCCATTATATCTGGTCGGCATTTCCATATCCACCACCTGGGGAGGCGCCTGGTGGGTGACTAGTAAAGTAAATTCGGTAGGGTTACTTTCCAGCAAGTAATAATATATCGTTTGCGCCAGGATAGTAAGTATTATGCAAAGAATAAATTAATTTTTCTACAAAACTTTTGTTCATAATGAATAAATTACATTAGAAAATAGAGCATTCGACATGGAACAATCTCGATCCACATCGATAATAAATGGTATTGATCTACGTCGATCTATGTGGGCAACTGATGTTTATTCAAGCAATGCTATATACATCTGGTGGTAAAATATGAAACTTCATGATGTTGTGAACACTCGGCCAGTTTTGTATGGTGACAAAGAAGTTGTTGAGCGTTGAACAATGCTAAAGTGCAAAAATAACGTTCTTCCACGCGAAGGATATACACAAATGAAGTTTTAAAGTTGTGTTTTCCTCAAGAATAATTTGATCACTGTTAGTACAGTACAGACGAGTCAACAAGATTTATGGTAATATTTATTATGCTGGTTACGTTTGTACAGTAGAAAGTAGCGTATTCTCTCGAGGCCGTATTATTGTTCAGGTACCAGGTGTATGCATAAGTTTTTGCCGGTTTTTGTGGTAAAGAAAACACGTAATTTTCAAGGGAAATTAATTTTGTTTTATTCAAAATATTGGCCATCGGCTTCTACACATTTCGCCCACCTTTCAGGTAATTGATGCATACCATGCCAGAAAAACTGCTTGTCATTTGCGGCAATCCATTCGTTTAGCCATTTTCCAACGCCTTCCAAATTGCTGAAGTGCTGCTCTGCGAGCGCGTGCCCCATTGATGAGAAGAGGTGATAGTCCGATGGCGCCAGGTCTGGGGAGTGTGGCGGGTGCGGAAGGATGTCCCATCCAAGCGATTTCAAGGTGTCTTTCACTGGTTTTGCTGTGTGAGAGGGCGCATTGTCGTGTAACATAATCACTTTGACATGTCTTCGGTCCCATTCCGGTCGTCTTTCGATCAATGCGTGATTTAAATTAATAATTTTTTGGCGATAGCGTTGTGCATTAACGGTTTCGCCAGGATTCAAGAGTTCATAATACACAATACCGCTCTGGTCCCACCAGCCACAAAGCATGGTCTTCTTGCCGAGGCGATTTGGCCTTGGTGTTGAAGGATCGGCTTCGCCAGGTGAGAGCCACGCTTTTTTTCCGCTCCGGCTTTTCAAAATAAATCAATTTTTCGTCACCCGTCACAATTCGATACAAAAAGGATTTGCTTTCGTGGCGTTGAATCAGCATTTCACAAGTGACTTTGCGATTTTCCATTTGACGTTCATTCAAATCATGTGGGACCCATTTACCCAGTTTATTGATCTTCCCCATCGTAAACGTCTGCTGATTGTTTCTTGTGACACATTTAATGCTTTTGCCAATTGCTGTTGAGTTTGAGTTGGGTCATCCTCCAATAACACCTGCAATTGCTCGTTTTCGCACTTTTGTGGTCTACCAGAGGGCGCACTGTCTTTCACATCGAAATCACCACTTTTAAATTGTCGAAACCATGTCTCACATGTTCTAATCGATGGAGCGTGTTCACCATATCTTTCTACCAGCACACGTTGACTTTTAACATCCTTTTTCTTTTGATTAAATAAGAAAAGCAATGCGTGCCGCAAGTGTTCTTTTTCAGGCACAAACTTCGACATGATCACTGAACGATAAAACAAAGACGCTAGTGTTTGGCGGACTCAACTTGTGTGTGTTTATAGTTTAATGTCAGACGAACAAAATGACGTATGTGTCAAATGAATATGCTGCGTACTTTTCGCTTGCGCCATCTCTTAGGTAAACTGGAAACTACTTATGCATACACCTGGTATGTACCGCTTAGGCGGAGGATAAGTTAAGGTTAGGTTTATTAACGTTTGTTTTATATCATTTCCTTCAATTGAAACTATTATATTGTAATCATGCTCATTGTACGTAACTTTTTCACAAAAAAATGCAGAGAAAATTAAAGCAGAAGAGCCGTAAACTGATTACAATGGAGCTGAACTACAAATTTTGCATTCCATCAGCATAACGCTGTGACGTAATTTTATCTACAGAAAAAATAGTATTCTTTACATACTGTAGGTAGTAAGTTTGTTTTCCAATTTCTAACGTGTTTGACTATTTCTTGTTGGTTTGCCTATGTTGGTGGCTCCATATAAAATTGCGTGGGGGAGGTTGCTTTTAAAAAATAGTAAGAAATAAGGATTACATTATGTTTACTTTATCGATTACCGATATTGAGCGATCTCGATAACCGATATTGAGCAACGTTGGTGATCGATGTTGGAGGATGTCGATCGATATCGCTGACCAATATTGGCCAAGATGTTTTCCATCGAACATGGGGCCCATGTCGTGGAACGATATCGATCTACATCATAAATTCCAATATTCCCATTCCGGCTAACGTGTATGTGCTACTTGGGAATGACCTGCTGCCTTCAATCCACAATGAATGCTTGATGAAATTCAGCTCATTGAGCTCGTATTTGAAATCAGTTTCTGTGTTACTACTTTGGTTGAGTTTCTAACGTGAATTATGAAACCTGAGAAAGCTAAGCAACTGAAAAGTGCCAGCCACTTTCATAGCCACTATAGGTAATTACTCGACAGATATGTCGAGATCTCTAAACTCAAATTTGACAACAGTTGCTGTGTATTTTCTTTGCTTGAAGCTCTAGTGTTTTAAAAATATATTCAACTAAGATTTCATCTGTTTCAAATTATACCTAATTTTAATATAGCTGTTCCTTTCAAATACAGTTTCTAATATTCTAGTGCTGGGTCTCCAACCTACGACCCGTGTGTTCATTTTGCCTTATTAGCTCTAAAAGATAAATGATTTAAAACACAAGAAACAAGTTGGGCATTATCTTTTAATATTCAACCACGTGCAGAATATTATTACATTTCTTTTTACTAATACAACTAATACTTGTTAGAACGCACAAAAAACTTCATCAAAAATACTATTACTTTTGAGTTTGTGATTTTTAATATGGCGCGAGCCTGCTTCCTGCTTAGCCAATTCTTCCCGATTAAAATTATTGAATTTCAATAGAAAGAGTGTATTTTAACTAAACATCCTGACTTTTGATAGAAAATGTGATCATTTTAGATTGAATTCCGATGCTTTACAGAAACAATCTTTTTATGAGAGGAAATTTTTCATCTTTTCTCCGATGATAAATATCCGCTCTAGAGTGTTCCCTCTTTCGCTCTAGAGTGTTCCCGCTCTCGGAATAATTCGAAAGTAATTCTGCTATTCCTGTTTTTGAAAAGAAAATCTACAATATTTCTACAATTCTAGGATGTTACTACAAACAAGATTCTTTATGCATTAGAATAGTCGCATTAAAAGGCAAGCAAGTTGGAGTTAGTATTGTTGTGCTAAATCTATATTTTTAATGGTGAAGTCCGAATCTACTCGAAAAAGTGAAACAGAGCGAAGGGTACGAAGATATATGGGTTCAATATGGCATTGCTCTGATTCTCTTTGTTCAACTACGGTTTGCTTTTTTAATTATCCACTATCCTTAGGAAGCAAATAGGATCCGTCTCATCGGGACGTGTGTTCTTAACTTATTTTAAGACTTGATGCAATGATTACCACAATTACTTCTGTCAGACCAGAAGAACAGAGACAAGCAAAATCTAGTTGGTCTGTAAAAATTATCTTAGAAGAAGTAAACGGTCTCATGAGGACAAAAATGTAATCTTAAGACCGCTTTCATCTATAAAATATTTCGTGTGCAAAATGTAGGGCCTATCCATCTCATATCTAAGATATTCTTGATATATCTGCGTGCCGCGTCGTTGAACTTCAAATTGTGAACTCTTTTAAGTTCTATGGTTGCGTCAAGGACTGCGGACCGGCAATTAGTAGGCACACATGTTTCAGCTCCGTGTCCGATCATCCTGACTAAATTTATCCACGTATTTTCCTCAATTTCACCAAGCTAATGCCGTGTTTGTACCTTAAGACAAGCCTTGACTGATATTTTCCCATCCTCTACCTATCTTAACCCAGCCTTTGCCCAAAATGCCTAAATACCATAAATAAATTATGTTCAATTCAATTTTTAAAGCTTCATAGGAATGGAGACCAAATTGACAGCGTCACTTTGATTGAGTGTTACGTTGAGAGCGCAACGGCTCACATCTCAGCATTCTCTGGCTTTCGTGCCCAGAGTCCGCCACTCTATTTAAGTAGCTTCCTAATTATCCTAACCATGGTGGGTCAAATTTCCTGGAATATACAATATTCCAGCCGAATTAATTAAAGCGGGAGGAACGGCACTAATCAAGGAACTGCATAAACACTATATGGAGAAAAGAAGAGCTTCCAAAGGAATGGAAAACCTCAATAAAAGTTCCGGCTTATAAAAACATGTCTACATGTCTACAGGTCCACAGGTAAACATAGAGAAAACAAAATACATGATAACAAGCTGAAACACAAAGGATGAAGCAAATAGATATATAAGAATTGAGAATGAGAACATATAGAAAGTAAACAAATGTAAATATTTGGGAGCATATATTTTGTAACAAGCAAAAAGAGGTAACGGAAGAAAAAAGAAGTCGTTTAGTACCGGGCAACGCATGTTTCTATTCAGTTCAGAAACTCCTACCTCGCGATTGAAATCAAGGAACTTGAAATTTAAAATATACAGAACGGTTATTCTGGCGGTAATACTTTACGGCTGCGAAAGTTGGAGTACGACCATATCAGATGAACATAAATTACGAGTGTTTGAAAATAAGGTCTTGAAAAAGATATACGGGCCGAAACGGGACAAGATGAATGAGGAATGGAGGAGACTGCATACTGAAGAACTCCACGAACTGTACGATTCACCAGATATTGTAAGAATAATGAAATCGCGACGACTAAGCTGAGCAGGCCATGTAGCTCGATGGCAGAAAAACTAAGACTATATTCCAATTTGGTTAGAAAGCCGGATGGGAAGAGACCGTTGGGAAGACAGAGACGGCGTTGGGAGGATAATATTAGAAGGGATCTTCGATAAATAGGTGTTTGTGGTGAAAACTGGTTTGATTTTGCCCAGGGTAGAACACGATGGCAATCGTTTATTACTGCGATGATGAACCTCCGAGTTCCGTAACCATAGGATAAGTAAGTATGGTGGGTAAACTTCCGAGTTCCGTAACCATAGGATAAATAAGTATGGTGGGTAAACACCAAAGACTCCCGAGTCCCCTTCGGTGATCGAACTCGAGATCACTCAAACCGCCAGAGAGAGCGTTAACCACTTGGCTGATCTTGGAATTCAAACGATGAAAGTAATTGTGAATTAGCGAAAAGCAAAATTTTAACTCATAGCAACATAGTAACAGTAACATAGCAACAAGTTATTTATTCGTGAACTAATTAGCTCAATAATTTAAATTGTATTTGTAGTGTTTAGGGACCTTTACCTCAGAACGAGATGAGTACGGAAATGTGGCAAGAAAGTCGGAAAGGACAAAATTTAAAAGAAAAAGGAACTAAGGAAAACACCTCGGAAAGTTCAGTTACGATATCCGCTCGGTTGGAACCAAAGATCTTTGGACTGCGCAGTCAACGGGGAAGATCGGCTGCTTTGTATTCAGTCGAAGAACCATACTTCATGTTTTCTTGACTGTTTCTAAACTAAAAGAATTTCAATATTTTTATTTCGAACAAGTGAGCTCCTGTTTTAATTTATGTTGAATAGGTATATACGTCAATATGTGTATGCACGCAGTCAATGTATTTTGTTTACAAGAAATATGTCTTAAAAGGCATATACAACAAGGAAGACAATATATTTTTATGTTTTTATTTTTAAACCTTAATCATCCGCAAACTACCCAAGGTATTAAACTTTTATTTTACATGGCAAAAGTTAAAGCTGATAGCCTTGTCTTCCACTTAACCATGATACATAATTTATATATCAGACGAAGAATACTCATAAATACAGAATTCTAAGTTGATAAAACATATATACAGACACAATACACACACACAATAGCCTACAACTACGACAAGAATACTATATAATAGTAATACATGAACCCTTTCATATTATAATGAATCTATCTCTCTTCTCATTTTCCATCCCTTCCCACTTTATCGATACAGACTCAATTTAGAACCCTCTCCACCCCCACTCCCACAAGCACATATAAACACATACAAGTTTAAAAAATAAATGAGGTAATACAAGGATAAAGACGAAACATATTAAATGTACCGCATTTGAAACGAAGATACAAACTGAAGCACGAGTATGGAAAAAAAAAATAATAAGAAGAAAAATCATTGAAATTTAACATATATAAATGTTAAACGTCTATAGTATTTCTTTTTTATTAGAGTGCCAATAAGATTCATTTTACAATGTTTTTTCACCTTTACGGGTGATATTTCAATTACTTTTACCTTTGGTGTATTTCTTTTACCAAAATTGCCCGTGTCAGATCGGAAGAGAGACAAATAATAACGAGGAAGTCTTTAAAATCATGTTGGAAGTAAATGGTCTTTTGAGGACAAAACTGTCCTCAGAAGACCTTTTGCATCTACAATACGCTTTGTGTGCATAAAACGTCAATTACCATTTGACTAAATTTCTTTCATTTAGTACATTCTGAGGTCGACTTTCATATAAAGAAAATATTTGCCAATTTCGAATACGCGAGAAAAACTTTTATTTTTATTCATAAGTTGGCGGAGATCATTGAGAGAATGGATATTATTATATTGCATACCAATTAATACATGTCTGCAATCTGATAAAACAATTCAATGTCGTAGTGATCTTGAGAGCTTCAGTATTCCCCCATCAAAACAGACAGATATAAGATTGCAGACAGGTGTGCGATCACTGCTATCACATTGTAATCTTATATTAATTAACATTATGGGTTGTCCCTCAATCTTTTTCAATGACTTCTTCAATTAAAAAACCCATGAGCTAGCTCCATTTCATGTTTATTGACTGTAACCTAGTAATAAGACTCTATAGAAACTTAAACACATTTTTCCTGAAAATATGGTAATTATTTCTTTTTGTATTAAATGTATATAATTATAGAGGGTGGATCTAATAGTCTGTACCAGGGAATTAACTCGGTTTCTATTGCACATTTATCACTTAAACGAAAAGTGTGCATCCCAAAGTGCACATTCAGAGTCCTTTGATGATGTTGCTGAAAGAAGCGGCGTCTCGGGAATAATTATATCTACGGATAGGCAATTTCGTCATTCGAAACTCGACCACAGAAAGTACTAAATGAAAGAAATTTAGGACCGTATTTATGAATTTATTCATGTTAGGTGGCTCCCAGGAGCATATAATTTTAATGCTTCTGGGAGTCACCCAGCCCTTGGGAGTGATTGATAAATATGACCATTAGTCAAATGGAAACTAATCTTTTGCACACGAAGTGTACTGTTGTGAAGTTAGCCCCCCCACTCAAACCGAATTAAGCTTTAACTTATCCCAATTGTTAGGTTTTACACAGAGAGGAATAGGGAGTACATTATTTTCCATAGGAAGTGAATAATAACTTGGTGACGGCGCCAGCGAATGCTGGCGGCAAACATCACACTCTCGTCACTATTGCTATTTTCTCCCTATGGACAATAGTGCACTCCCTATTCCTCCCTATGAGCTCCTTAACGATTGGACGCATCAAGGACCAGAAATTGTATAGGTTGGAGGACTTATAAAGGTAGATCCCAACATTTGCTGGCACCGTCACCAAGATATTATTCACTCCCTATGAACAACTACGTACTCCCTATTTCTCTCTATGAACACTAACGATTGGACGCAACACCGGTCAAAAGTTGTAAAAATTTGGCTCCTTGGGTGGGTGGAGGCTCATTTCACACTTTCGGCATATTTGCTGGCGCCGTCACCAAGTTACTATTAACTCTCTATGGAAAATAATGTACTCCCTATTCCTCCCTATGAACTCTGTAACGATTGGACTAACCAAGGACCAGAAATTCTATAGGTGGGCAGATTTTCGAAGTTCCCAACATTTACTGGCGCCGTCACCAAGTTATTATTCACTCCCTATGGAAAATAATGTACACCCTATTTCTCCCTATGAACGCTCTAACGATTGCGCGCAACACCGGCAATAAATTGTAAAAATCTGACCCCTCCGGGGGCCTAAATTTACACTTTCGTTATATTTGCTGGCGCCGTCACCAAGTTATAATTCACAGCCTATGGAAACTAATGTACTCCCTATTCCTCCTGATGGATACTCACACGATTGAGCGCAACCCCGGAAAAAAAATGTAAAAATTTGGCCCTTTGGGGGGGGGGGTGTCTAACTTCACACTTCGTTATATTTGCTGGCCCCACCACTAAGTTATTGTTCACTCCCTATCGAAAATAATGTACTCCCAATTTCTCCGTATGAACTCCATCCCGGCAAAAAATTATTATATTTTGGCCCCTTGGGGGCTAACTTCACATTTTCGTCCTATTTCGTGGCGCCGTCACTAAGTAATTATTCACTCCCTATGGAAAATAGTGTACTTCCTATTCCTCCCTATAAACTGCCTAACGACTGGACGCAGCAAGAACCAGAATTTCTATAGGTAGGCGGATTTTTGATGTTATTCCCAACATTTGCTGGCTCCGTCACTAAGTAATTATTCATTCCATATGAAAAATAGTGTACTTCCTATTCCTCCCTATGAACCTCCTAACGATTAGACGCAACACCGGCCAAAAACTGTAAAAATTTGGTCCCTTGGGGGGCTAACTTCACACTTTCGCCATATTTACTGGCGCCGTCACCAAGTTATATTCACTCCCTATGGAAAATAATGTACTTCCTATTCCTCCCTATGAACATAGACGATTGGGATAAGTTAAAAGTTAGTTCGGTTTGGGTGGGGAGCTAACTTCACAAACGTATAAAGTGTTTTGTATATGGGAAAGGTCTTCTGAGGACAGTTTTGTCCTCAAAAGACCGTTTACTTCCAAGATAATTTAAAAGACCTCCTAGTTATTATTTGTCTCTGTTCTAATCCAACAGAAGCAATTGTGGCAGAAAAAAAGCTAAAAGTAACTGGAATATCCCACGTAAAGGTAAAAAATTGTTAACTTTGATATGCACACTACACATTTTTTCTTTAAGATCTACTGTACATGTAACAGAAGCCGAGTTATAGCCCTGGTACAGACATTCAGATTCACCGTGAATATACACTATGTTTTCGTTGGGCGAGTGTAACATTTGCGTTTGCTAACTTCAATCAAGGGATACGTGGTGGAAACACATAGTTTCGATTGCAAAGACGTAGTCGCAGTCTCGGTCCTGGTTCTAGCCTGAACTTTGTCAACCCAATTAAGATATAAGGATATGAAGTCTGAGTTTAAAACTCCTTCTTGCAATCCAAATTCATGTTTCAGCCGAAGCCTAACTTAGACTAAACGTAAACTTCATCTTTGCAATCAGCCTCAATAAAGTGTTCGCAGCACACTTTTAACTGTAGATTCCACCCTTAGGACATCATCATCATCCGATGGAAGGCAATGTCAAACCACAATTGGCTCATCTTGTCCAGAGAGATTCGGGTCACTTATCTGCCATCAACAGCTGAAACCGGGTAAGTTTTGGTGACCCGCCATAACTTGAACATAGGTGATCTGGAGACCCGGTCCGAAACTTTACCCAATTGACGCGGTCTAGGAACTATAAAGAACTGGGAATATTCGGCGTCGTATTTTTTGCCCTCTGGAAGTAACACCTCCAACCCCGGCCACCGAGAAATGTTCAAACGCAAGGAAATAGTTAAAAACTCTTCTTTGTCCTCTGGATCATCAGGTTGAAATCGTATCATTGGGTCAGACCGGGTCCCAAGCATAGTCCCGGTGACCTGGTCCAAAACTTAACCCGAATGACCCGATTGACTCGGTGACTCGTTTCAGCTCTGCTGCCTGCAGGCAGAACGTATCAGTTTCATTATGTTATGTGTGTGAGTGTAGTTTCAATGTATTTTATAACCTACAGGTACGTCGTAAACCCTACATATGCACCAAAGCACAATATCTTTTTATACTTTTATTCGGATGCTTATTGATTTTTCGGAATTGAAGCAAGTTACAGAATGTCTATATAGTAATATTAGTTAGTCTTCCCAGTAACAGACACGTTGATTAAACGTTCAAAAAACCGTTTAATGTCCACCTTTTCAACGGTTGCATACAACCAAAAAAGTTGATACAACCGTTGAAAAGACGGACACTAAAAGGTTTTAGCTACGTTTAATCAACGTGTGTGCGCGACTGGGGCTTAGGATGACAAAGATGTGCAAATGTTACTCTCATATAGAAGAAATCATGAAAATGATGAAGTATTTTTATCCTGTTAGTTTAAAGCACTGCTGGATTAATCTATTTTGGGGCCCTGTGCTATTGACTTCCTCCCTGGGCTAAAGACTCTGTTAGGTCCCATGTTACCTATCTTCTGTAGTCGTAAACGTAACTGATTTACCTTTGGCGGGGTCCTAAACGAGTCTGCAACCCCTTTAGACCACTCCCCTTAATCCTGCTTTGGTTGAAAGTTATATCCTTTTACTTTTAACGACGCACAGGATGTATGTAAGATGATGTGAAATATTCGAGAGACATGTTCTTATGAACCAAAAAAGAGGCACGTTAAATTTAAAT
>JAGDQP010041204.1:0-16997 GCA_022664845.1 Lepisma saccharinum | reverse complement strand
GTTTTCAACATACAAATGAGAATATGATAAACGCAGTTTATTTCATTCTATTAAGTTTCAAGTCCAGTTTTTATGCAATTAACTTAAAATACACATACGGAGCTTAATGTATGGTATACTTCAATAAAACTGTTCAAACACGTCACACTAACGTCCTATCAACAAAATCAATTTTTTGTTGGAATATAGATTGAAATTCAACGTGTTTTCGACACGCCAAAGATAACAAAATACAACAGTTAATGACATTCAATTAGCTTTTAATTATCATTTTTATTCAGTTAAATGAGAAATAATCCTATGAAACGAAATCTATACCATAGTTTAATATAATAGTTGAATACACGTAATATTAACGTCTTATCTACGATAAGATGTCTTTGTTGAAATATGATTTAAAATTAAACGTCTTTTTTCAGCCGATAACAGTTAATCAACGAAATAAAAATAAAAAAAAAAAAATGTGGTGAAAACCCGTTTTTGTACTACTTCATTAAGAGGCAAAAATTGGAAACAGTTCAGAAAGCTTTTTTACGTTAGAGCTAAGAAGCATCTTTATATCCGATATTACTCTTGCAAATTTATACTCACACATAAAAAAAACAAAAAGAAAGAAAATTGCAGGTTGGGCGAAATTCTTTCTCTCTTGATTGATAATGGCAACGGTAAATTGAATCTCTTGCAAGCTCTTTCCAAAAGACCAGTGTTTCTATTGGGGGAACTCGAAAACTTGAATTCGTAAAAAGAAACAAATGAATGCTCTCTTTTGGCTGAGAACCTTCCATGGAACTCAGAACTAGCAACAGTATTTTGTTACCGAAACGAGACACTTAACGACAGTTACATCCACTCAGGATCTATTTTTTCCTTCCGCCTGTGCGGAGTTTTTCTCTTCTTCCAGTTCAACCGCGCAACAAAGGGTCGTTCTGGCAGGAAGCAAAGAACAATATGGTTACTCGTTTTACGATTATTGGTGACATCAGAATGCGTGGTCGTGGTACAACTTTTATACAAAATCTCCCTCCAGTTTTTTCCTCTAAGTTTCTACTCGAATTCTTACTCCTTTTTCGCGCTGTTCCTAGAGGAAGGCAGCAAATTCGCTGAAGCCAGGACAATATCTCGTTTCGGAGAATCTGTTTCCTACAACTTTGGTTTTCGAGGAATTTTATATCACATATACGACGAAGAAAAGCGAAGAACTATCATGGAAAGATTTTAACGACCTTCCTTGTTATCTTCCTTCTAGTTTTGGAATCGGGGCCTATGAAGTTTGTGATCTTATATACGCATCTTTGCCTGGTGTGCAAGCCCACACCAGTTTATTAATCTACAACACACTACAAGTCTTTCTAATTTGATGAGAAGAACACTGTTGACTAAATTATACTTGAGGCCAACACATTACCTTGATCCGCAAGAGCAAGAATTTTTAATATTTAGTAATTTATCCTATCTATGCATGCAAACCGCATGCGCTCATATCGTTTGGATCACATACTCACAAGGATGTTTATAACACGAGGGAGAGTGAAGAGTTGTAGCTAACCTCCTCAAGATTGTTGATGGAGGAGGAATTACATTTTATTTAAGGCCTTTAGGCAATTCTGGATCAGGCCGACGAAAAAGGAAGGAGTTGAAGGGTTATATTTGCTAGCGGTCTCGCACTATTGTATTGCCTAAGATAATGAGGACTCGAAGTTTATTGCCTCAATAGTAGCAGCAATTAAAAAACAAAACAAAAATACCATTAGCTAGTGGACCGCTAGGATTGGGTATGAATTTGGATGTTTGATATCCGTCAAATGTGTGAAATACTTTGTCTTCTCCGTCACTTATTCGAGAATTCCCATAAAGTTTCCAGGATCCCTTTTCAAATAGTGTGTCGAATACATGTTGACGGCTGCGGATTATATTGTTGTATCTCTCCACTAAACCCAACTTTACAGGACAGGAAGGTAAGTATTTGCTACATTACTGCTTTTCCATAGTTTTAGAAAGCTGAATGGCATTTACATAAAGTAAACTTGTTGAGAAGTGATTTAATACGCTATGGTGATACATTCCGGAAACTGTTCGTTTGACAGTTATTCTCATCTTGTCCATCGAGATACAACAACTATGTACAAAATTTTGTGATTTTTTTTCTTGTTACTGAAGATACGACAAAGTGGAAACAAAAATTACCGTTAATTATGAACTTTAATGCTGTAAACCCAGAAAAAGTCTGAAAATTTAACAGTAAGGATATTTTGTAGAAAGGAAAAATCTAGATTACGGGTGGGATACGAACCCACGACCTATAGCTATCAGGGCCAATGCTTTTCCACCCTGAAAACAGTTTTTTTCTGTAAAAATGCATTTATTATAAAAGAAAATTACCATCCTTTTTATAGCTGCGAATTTGGAGACGTAATTAAATAAATTTTACTTTAAAGATACTCTTCTAAAAAAGGTGATATTTATTTCTGACTGGAAGAAAAAAATAACAAATAACTGCTTCAGACCTTCATTTTTTGATAGAAGGGCCTGTCCACATCCGGCATGTATTTCAACATGCTTCTTATGTCGTTCTTCTTTTCCACTGATAATGAAGCTGCTTTCGGACATAGTTTCATTATTTACGAATATTTTTTCTATTGAATTTGAATTGAATTCATTTCTATAAATTTAGGCGTCTTTGGCTCATGCCGGGGTAAGGTGAGTGAAAGGATGTGGAAAAATAGTTAACCAGGACCTAGTTTATGAGGGTACCACCTCGGCATTTCCCTGGTGTGACTGAGCAAAATCTAGAAAATCCTCAGTGAGGATAGCCGGCTGAGCCTGGACGCGAACGCGGGACCTCCTGAATAATAAGCCAATGCTTTCTATTGAGCCACGGCCGCAAGGCAATTTTTTCAACAATGATTTACAACTTCAGGAGTAGCAATAATCAATTATAAATTATATTCATAATAATAACCAAAATAACTTTAGATTTGTTACTTTTTTAATTATTTACTATTAACTATTCATTTTTTGTTATTTTTTAATTAAAAAGTACCTACTATCTAAAAATAGCCTTTTATTAGCCATTACATCACTGTATCAGAGCTGAAACTGGGTCACTTTGGGTGACCATGCCTGACTCGAGCATAGATGACCCGACGATTCCTTGACCAGGTCTGAAACTTGACCCGAATAACCCGGTGACCCGATTCACCCAGTCTGCGAAATATAATTAACTGGGAATTTCGGCGTCTATTTTTCGTGCTCTGGGGGAAACATTTTCCGTCCTGGTCAGCCGTGAAAGAAACACTGTTCAAATGCAAGGAAATAATTAAAATCTCTGCTTTCTCCTCCGAGTTACAGGGTCTAAATCGGGTCACCCGGTCAGGACAGGTCCGAAGCCTAGACCCGCTGACCCTGTCCAAATCCTGACCCGATTGACCCGGTGCCCCGTTTCAGCTCTGTACTGTATTTGTTCAACTAAAAATATAATTATATATCGTTTCCTCGCAATGTTGTCGTAGAGCTTACAGTCTATTTAATATTTCTCTTACACAATAGTTTGTGAGAATGTAGTGCATATACTATGTTCTAGAGAATACTGGATACATTCCAGTAACACTAGAATAAACTATATACATTACAAAACGTTGATATTATGCATAGAATGATGGGAAGTCATTTTTGGAGAACTGGTCACATGATGTCACCACACTCTATGATTGATACGACAATATTGCAGATACGACAATATTGCACGAAAAAAATAACATTTGGAGGTACGAGAAATTGCACTGCATATTCACACACTAAGGCGTATTTTCATACTAGTGTCTGTGGATTTGTGACATCTAGTACACTACTTTCCATTCGTGCCATTAGCTGAAATAACCCGGAAAGTGGAGATACGACAATATAATCCGCAGGCGTCGATGTTTCCAATATAAACGGCGCTACTAGCGTCCAAATTTGGCGAGGCACGACACAAATTGATCCGCCGATAAATAATAACGTGGAGATGTCGGCTTTGTCAGCAAAGTTATGATTGAAAAAGGCGGCTTAATAGCGATTTCTATCATTGCCTATTGTGCACTGTTAATTCGTGGACGATGAAATACCTTTTTGAAAAAAAAAACTTTTATATGTGATACTCCCTCACTCAGTGATTCCGCCATACCCCCCCCCCCCCGGTGTGGGGGTGTCACCCCCAAATCCTCGAGAGCACCCCAACTTTAAAATTTTACTGTTAAAAATCGATAGAAACAGAGCAAAACTCCACTTACACTCTCCTAATTTTAACTGTACATCTTCCAAACTGAAAATCTTGGCGGTAAGGTTGTTTGTAAAGCTCGCCAGAATCGCATACATGAAACCAGGCATATAATAGCACAGATAATTACATAGTTATCTGTGATAATAGTCACTGCCGTTTCATATGACAGACACCAAAGATAACACAAAATTTAAAAACAGTATATTTTGCAGTGAATAATGTTTATTTTATGGTAATTCTATCAATTTAAAAAAATCTGGAAAGAGGAACGAAAAACGCCCTCAAAACAGGCAAGGTTTCTCACTTTGGATTTTCACACCCAATTTTGTGAGAAAATGGGGTCAACTGTACCTAAAAGCAATCGTTTTGTGAAATGAAAATATTCCTCGGGGTAACTTAAAATAGTTTTGATATACAAGAATAGACAGTATTAACTATCAACGCTGCAGTGAGAACAAAATCTAAAGCACTTCGTCACTGTCATGTTAAGAAATAAAGTGGAAGATTACATCATGAAATGCAAACTCAATTAGAATTGCATATGAGATTGTATATAGCTGCTTCTAAATTCAGAAACAACGGACAATTTATGCAGATCTCTACACCTGGTGTTCTCTAGGTGTCTGCATCATCCTTTGTCGTGATTTTCAATCAAGGCTGAAGGAGAAATGGGCTTATATTTATACATTAGGTTCATTCTGAACGTACAAGAGGTTTCGTAAGTCATCAAAGGGCTTCGTATCAGATCATTACTCTTGTGCTACTGTTAATATGACGTATAGCAATGAGGAATATCATAAGCTTCTCATTGCATGTATTAAACAACAAGGATTAGGTGCGATTCCAGTCGGAATGACTTCATATAACGTCATAGTTTTATGTAACGCAATATTAGGATGTTTTTAAACGGGGTCTATCATCTATCATGGGTCATATTGGAACTCTAAAATTTTCCGTCGCTCTTTTCCCTACGTATTCAAGATGTTACATACGTACCTACGATGGAATGTGAAAACGGCTTTGGCATTGCGACTAAATCTCTCTCAGCACAAAGCAGTAAACAACGGGTGATGTTGACTGATCAGTCTTTTCTACCCAAACGTTTCTATAAAGTACTAAATAAATCTCTCGGAATTTTATATTGAGCTTTCCAACCTATCACAGGCTATAAGAAATGCCCTTCGCCAAGCTGGGTAACAAGGGTAAACACTAACAGCTCGAAGAAAAGCCAAGTCAAACATATAAAAAGTACTAATATGGGCTAAAACTCATAAGGATGATATATTTTGCATCTGAAACAAAGTTACTTTTACATTCGAGAACAAAACAAATCTTTTAGAGATACCTTTTCCTCCAAGCGTTTGTACAGATCCTCCAGGTGACCTACGTACGTACTTCCCGCCTGTAATTAAATGGCACTGTTTCAATAGATCGCAATTAACTAGAGGCAGATAGTAAGCCGCGTTCGCCGCTGGGTGTCTGCAGCTCAGCGTTACAAGCTATAGGCGCTGGGAGGAAAACGTAGTCAGACGGACGTGTGATACGATAATAAACGAAATGTGAATTGGAGGTGAAGAATGTGACCTAAGGTGGTGGAACATGTGGGAAGCTCCGTATTTGTATGGTGATGTATAAATGCAAGAGGTATACAGAATTTGTTTTCGCTGACGGAAACATGGACTATATCATCAATATATCAACATTCTGAAGTCTCATCTACCTATGAATGTGGAAAATGCAGATCCGTCTAGCGATTACATCTATCTGAAGACAGCGATCCTAAGCAAACGATCATAAACAATGAATAAAACTGCTTTATAACACACCACATTGGATGCCACAAATTAATCTTATACTGTTTCAAAAACAAAGTGACTTCAAGAATGTCCAACGATTTCAAGGAAAACGCCCCACAAAAAAAACAACAACCTCAATATCAAAATAGTTGGAGAACATTTAAGAAAGGAAAAGGAGATCCCACGAAATGCTAGAGAAGTAAAAAGAATGTTTGAATTAAGAAATATCAAACAGCCTGTCAACATATTTCATGTATTGGAGACGAATGCTTTTAGCTTGAAAACTGGTAAGTTCGTTTTTCTGTACCCAATACTGCTTGATTCTAATAAACAAAGAAGAGATATTCCATTGCCTAAGTGTAAGTATTAATAAACAACTTCAGAAATTTGATGCAATTTACTTAAGATTTTTCTGCAAAATAGATATCCCTAATCGTCAAATCATGAGACAGACTAATACTTTGAGGAGTCACTGTATGTCTACAGTTTATTATTACTTATTCACACAACTGACTCTTCAACAGAAATACGGCATTGCAGAGTTCAAAAGTATTTTACAATTTCCCACCACCACGTATTAACTTAAAGTATTTAATACTACCCAGGTTTGGACTAAATGCACCCAGTAAGAAACGCTGCCGACTTCGAATCTGCAACTGAAAAGCATGCAGGTTCCAGCTCCACTGCAGATCATCCTGACTGAAGGTTTCCACAGCTCACCAAGCAAGCGCCGGGACGGCCCTGTCCACTACCTTCCTCGTCCCTATCGCCAACGGACGTTACACCTTAAACGCGATGGTCTTATGCCAGGTTCCCAATTAAAATCAGGAAAGACAACTAATTCAGCTAAATGAGATAAAAGCTGTAATGAGGAAGGAAGCACAACAATGTGAGCTTTGAACCGGTTTGTGTCATTACGAAGCTGCTTCATAAAGCTTCAAGCTGGTACATAGCTTGCATATTTTGCGATTGACTTTCATTTACCTATTTGGTGTTAAGGTAGCCTCATACAAAAAAAGGACGTTGGAGCGGAGCGAAATGATGTACTAAACCCATATACTCTGCTTCATTCTGCTCAGTCGGTGTACGCGCCACGAACTAAAAATGAATTTTGCGCGACATCACTCTGCTTTGCTTTTCGTATCTCCAACTTGTTTTCACGTGTTTGGATATCCTTATATTGTACATACCACCCTCACAAAATACGCATCCGGACCTACGGCTTGCTATTCGAAATAACCATTCTTAAATAACTCAATAAATTGATTTACATAATGAAACAGAAGCTCTTTTACTTCGTACAACCAAAACAAATGACATTACAGAAATTTGTTTTTATTGCTGAAAAAAAGCAATTAAAAACAGTAGAACTTAATTGTCCGAATGGTGCGTCCAGTGTATACATTATCGGTTTTGTTATTATCATTTCGCTCGGAGATGTTAGTTTTGTCCACACATCCTTTTTTTCGCCTCCCTCAAACTCGCATATACAAATTAAGCTAGACCTGGAACGTTGCCAGTTTTGCGCTGGATGGTTCAACAAAACATATTAAAAAAAGAAGAAAAAACGGAAATAATGCAGCCTTTATTCATTTTGCATCTTCGCCCAGTAAAGATTAAAGTTGGTTTGCAGACGATATTATGATTCTGCAAAAGTTCTTTTTTTATATTTTTTCTGGTTAAGTTTCAATCACCGTTGGTTTTTGTTTTAGTTAATAAAGCAATTTCTTTTATCGCTGCCTCTTTACTGATGAATCAAAGACTGAAAAAATTGCTGGAACATATTTTACAGATGAACACACTTTTTATACACAGGGTGAATCAGAGTTTACCTGGCAAATAGTTTACATAGAAAACAGACTTTCTACACTCAGGGTGTATAAGAGTTCGACTGATGATATTCTACAGGTATATGCAAGTTAAGTAGTCTCAATAACCATGTGGTCAAAAAGGTTCCTTGGCAAAGAAAATGGAAATTTTGACAATTTAAAGACACTAGAAAACAAGACTTCAGTTTAAACTGCACTGAGAAAAATCTAAACCAGCTGAAATGTCGAAACGGTTTTTGCATTCTATCCTCTATGTAACATCATTTAGTACAGGAAACCTACGCACAATCAAGTTCATGTGTACTGATACCACCATTTCTTAGAATGATATTTCAATAATGACAGTACATCGGAGGTTACCTACGCTACAATAACGAAGTGCCATGTGAGCCGCTAATTCACCATACCACGATTTCTGAAACCAATCTGTAAGTCAGGCTGGTGGAACGTCATGCAACTTCTAATTTACGGAAAGGATCATATATAACTTCCACAGTACCCATGCCATATCTCCAGTAAAAGAAACACGTTGATAAAACCGTTTAATGTCCGCCTTTTCAATGTTCGTATACAACAAAAAAAACGTTGAATTAACTGTTTGGGTTATATACAACCGTTGAAAAGACGGACATTAAACGATTTTATAAGCGTGTCTGGTACTGAGGATAATACCAGTAACTCTGTACAAACGCCCGTAAAAGCAGCGTATAACTATGGAGGAGGAGATCTCATCACTTCCTTTCCTTATTTACTTTCTAAAGCGCCTCGCAAGGTGAGTTTCTTCTCGTACTGATACATAGTCATTGTAGAGGACTGATTACTTCATCCTTGCGTCCTGGAAATGGTGTCAGTGCAACGCAGATAGACGAAATGAGACTAGACTGACATCAGTTTGGTTCTTGTCTTGAATTTTAGAGGACGGTCTTGGTCTTGGTCTCGTCTTGAAGTGTAATTTACGGTCTTGGTCTCGATTGCAAACCTGTCTCGTCTCAGTCTGTCTCGATACTTTGGTTTTGGTCTTGTCTCGCGAGTCTCGAAACAAGCGATTCATAGACTTTTACCGTCCCTTGATTCATTTGAAACGGGCATGCAGTTTTTTTTTATCTCAGTACAAGAATAAAAATATTAACAAGATATTAGCATAATTAGTTACATTTTCAATTTGAGATTTTGATTAGAAACGATTTTTTGAAAGAAAGAGAAAAACATCATGATTTTAAAGTAATTAAGAAGCTTTAATTAGCAAATATAAAATACCAAAAAATAAAATAAATGAAGGTATTTCCATTAAGGATACGGCGCCATGTTATATAACAAATTACAAAATTGGTATACGTAATATTGAAATCTTGCTATTTCTAATTATCGAACTCCACGCGAATTATTTGTTTATAATACTACTCTTGAGTGATTGAAAAATCAAGTCACATATTCATAGGTATGCATTGCAGCTGCACCATACATTAAAGCAAAAAGAAAAGAGTGAAATGTGATCCCCGTAGCCGTTACTTTCAAACAGGATGGATAGAACATCATACTACATATCTTATAAACTGAAATGAGAACATTGACATTTCAAAAAATTATGTTATCAGATTGAAAACTCATTCCAAGTATCCTAGCGTAGCGTAACTTTATATATAAATTTAACTTTACTGTAGATATACTAAGTCATTATGCATATATACTTTCTTTTATGAAAATAATATGCTTACATCGGATATGCAAGTGCCTTCGTGAAAGTCTGTGGAGATCTCAGTGTGCATAACGTAACCAGTAAGATGTTCCTATAGAGAAACTAATTCTTTCTTCTTTTACGTAGAAGAACATAAAAAAACATTAGATTGTCTCTGTCTGTTCTAAGGTACTAGCTAATATTAAAAAAAACTTTCAACCTTTCCTTTACAAAATAAGTGAATGGCGTAAGCTAACACCTAAGTTTGAATGTAGATAGTTTCACTTCTTGACATATAGTTACTTGTTCAAAGAATTTAACATTTTGTGAAATGGCAAGTAAATAAACAGATAGGCATCAAAGGTACTGATTACGACATTGATATCTTACCTTTACAGTGCCACAGTAACGTTTTAGCTATAGCGTATATTCATGACTGAATTAAACCGAATTCTAACGTGTGCAAAATTGGCCGTATTTGCACAATCCCTTTAGTGTACTTTCTAATTAACAAAGTATGAACTAAAAATTGCTACATAAGTATGATCATGAGATTACCTATACCTTTTACGCTTGGAAGAGCCGAAGAAACCTATAATGTGTTACAACTTCTAAAACCTATTTGTCTTAACAAAATATTAACTAAACATTGCTACAGAAATAGTATCATGAAATGACATAATCAGAAGATGACCTTGTTTGAAAGCAGGACCAAACCCTTAATATACCATCATTGGTGAAACTTATTGGTTTCTAATACAAATTTATTGGTTTCAGATTCACCACTCGACACCATATATCCGAAACAGTCCTCATGAAACACAGCTGTAATTCTTGCACTGAAAGGAATCTCTCCGTCTATCGATTTATAGTAATATCCATCATACTTGGCACCCACATAAATCGGTAAGTCTTTTTAAAAAAGTTCTTTTGCGAGCAGCGTCTTTCCTAATTCCAATCTTTGATTGTTGTCAGGACTTCTTCCCTTTCCTTGTACCATAAATGTATTCTTTTCAAGTCAGTTCCTGTGAGGTTCCGAACTTGCTAATTTGCACATTCCTTGAAACTAAAGGCGCAAGCATTACATCTAATGGCTACAGCAACTTCCCATATTGATATAAAATGGTTTTCCAATGGTCTTATCTCGATCACATGATTTAGAGCCATTCTAAGTCGCCATTGGTCTTGATGTGTTTACAGAAAACTTACGCGAATAGACAAATAAAGTAGGTCTATGTTTTGTGATTTAGAAACATAGTAGACGGAAGTGGAACCTGTTATCTCTAGTTCAAAGTTAAACATTGTATTGGCGACGTCGTATCCAGGGAAGTCTTTATGGGCAGGGGTGTCCGGACTCCCCGAAATATAGAGTTTATGTTCATTCATTAAGATACCTCCTCGTGCATGTCCCGACAAACTCTAGAGGCCTATCAGAACTGTACTTTATAGTTTACCTAATACTTGCAAAATACTAGTAAGCGATTTGAGTTGTTAGCAATTGTTGAGTAATATGTCTTCAAAGATTATAACACCATAATTTAATTGAAGACTTATTAGTTATTATTCATCTATGGACATTTTGAGATGGCTGTTCATTTTATTTAATAGTAATTTGTAGGTATAAACCGATATTGTAAAATTTTTATAGTGATCATACATACATTTTAAAATGTTAAAAGGCGGAGACATGCGTAAGGATCGCTACATTCCAGTTAAATGTTAAATTATTCTCAATGTGCCTCTGAGAAAAAGGGAAATATCCTCAAGTTGGAATAATGCTTTTACTATTATTATTATTATTTTGCACAAGAAAAGGAACAAAGAACGCGTCGAGAACTAGAGAACAATTAGTTTACTGTCAGTTGTCTACAAAATGTTCACCCAAATTTCCTTGAATCGCATTGACCAAGTAAAGGAACAAGCCGGATTTCGTTGTGGATTTAGCACAATGGACCATATCCAAGTATTGAACTGAGTTACGGAAAGGACTAATGAATGTGAACTTCCAAGATGTCTACGATTCATAGATTTTGAGAAAGCCTTCGATTCGGTCTCCTTAGCAACAGTACTCAAGTCACTTCAACATCAAAGCATTAAAGGTGCATACATTAAATTACTACGAAACTTTTACTCAACTGCTACATCTATCACTAGGCTACATCAAGTGAGTGAAAAATTAAAGGCATAAGAAAAGGAGATTCAATCTCTCCCAATCTATTTTCTGCGGTCCTGGAGGAAATGTTCCAAAATGTTAACTGGGATGAAGTTGGAATAAAAATCAATTGAGAATATCTTAATCACCTAAGATTTGTTGATGACATAATTCTGTTTGCTTCAAGTGCAGAAGAATTACAAATCAGAATTAGAAAAAAGAACTAAAATGAACTTAAGTAATACAAAAGTAATGTACAATCAATATACTGACTAGAATAGCCCGTCACCGAGAAAAAGACGTTTTTTTTTTCGATTGAAAGTGAATGAGCTAACTCGTAGTATTTCTAGTATATAAAATTTCATATCTCTACCTCAAAATGAATTTTTGAGAATGAAGTTTTGAGGTCCGCCAATTTGGATCCAATATGGAGTCTTTGGAGACTTTTGTAATATTTTTGTAACCTATTAGTGATGATGTACCGTCATACCAAATTTGGTGTTTGTAGCTTCAGCGGTTTAGGCTGTGTATTCTATGCAACAATGGGTTTTGCGGCCATTTTGAATGCAAGATGGCGACTTTTTCCATTTTTTAAAATATTTGCTTAATCTGCTAGTGATGATGTACCTTCATACCAAATTTCGTTTTTCTAGCTCCATACGTTTAGGATATATATGGGCTACTCAAAACTTCCGTTTTTTAGGTGAGGCATAGGTCTACTAGGTCTTGCAGATTAATTTGTTTTCAATCTCAAGAACGAAAAGAAGGAAATAAAGATTTACGGAGAGACAATAGGCATAGTTGATGAGTATGTTTACATAAAGCAACTCAAAACATCTAATGCGAAAATGAGCTATGAAATAAGTAGAAGATGTGAAATGGCATGGAGCTCGTTTTGAAGACATGAACTTTATCTTCAAGCGAGCTACCAACTTAACTTAAGCATAAGATCTATAATCAATGTGTCTTACCTGTGCTGCTGTACGGCCATGAAACGTGGACATTGGATACGCAAACGATTCAAAGATTGAGAGTCACATATAAAGCAATGAAGATATGCATGCTAGGAATAACTAGGAAAGACAGGAAGAGAAATGAATGGATTCGCTCACAAACAAAGGTAGTGAATGTAATCAAGATTGCCAAGAAGATGAAGTGGACATGGGCCGGTCACATAGCTAGACGAAAAGATGGAAGATGGTCATCAAATGTTCTAAATTAAATTCCCAGAAAAAGAAAAGACCTAGAAGACGTCCAAATGCAAGAAGGATGGAAGAAATCAAGTGTTTTTCAGGTTAGGCACATGGATGGGGATAGCATCTAGCCAAGATATGTGGAAAGAAAAGTGGAGGCTTTCAGCCAGCAATGGATAGAAAACGGCTGAATACCGAAATCACAAAATCGAATTAGATGAAAATGAAAAAGAAACTTAGCTCGCTCGATGCCGATAAAGCTCACAAGCAAACATACTAATGGTGCAGAAAAGAATTATAGATGGTTTTCTTCTTTCAAAATTAGAATGCCAAAGTATATACGCATACAAATTTTGGCTACTCGAGCGTAATGCCTTTGGGAGATATCAATGATATAAAAGTCAAATTCTGTCTGTGGAAAATGATAAAAGTATGGAAATATTCTTATTTTCTTGAGTTGGTGAAAGAAATGGAAGTCAAATACAGAGTAATGGGTACTTGGTGGAAGGCGCTACCTGTTGGAGGGTATGCTCTTCGTGGCCGGCATCTTGAAGTCCGCCATTTCGAGTTTTGAAACCCAAATACATATAAAGGGTTCCTGGGTATAGTGCCCTACAAATATGGATTTGTATTCAGTTTGGTTTCGTTTCCTCCGTTATTTCAAAACGAAATGGATCTTTTCAGGCTATTTCATCATTACCCTATACTAGTGCTACATACCTTTATTTCTCACAATAATACATTTGCGGCAAAACTGACTTCACAAACGTATTTGCGGTAAAATTCTAGCACAGAATGATATATTATACGACCACCTTTCGAAATAAGAAAATCAATCAAGATTCAGTATGGCGGACTTCAGGATGACGGCCACAGGATGAACAGGTAGCGCCTTCCACCGAGTACCCATTACTGTGTATCTGACTAACATTTTTTTTCACCAACTAAAGAAAATAAGAATATTTCCACACTTTTTGTCACTTTTCACAGACTTTTATATTATCGATATCTCCCAAAGAAATTGCGCTCGAGTGGCCAAAATTTACATGTGCACATACTTTGACACTCTGATCATGAAGGGAAAAAATCTATAATTCTTTTCTGCCCCATTGGTATGTTTACTTGTCATTTTAGAAAATTCATCCGTGAAGTGGAAGATGAGACTGATATTCCCATACGGGTACTGAGGAAATTCCTGCAAAACCAAAAAGCGACTCATATGAGCGTATTTTCTGTAAGCATGATTGCTAAACCAATTCAGTATAACATATTCCCTAACTATGAACATCTAATCTTTTCTTTCACATGCATACCTTGAAAGAGACGTAGTATTTTATTTCCATTTCCACACCAAAAATCCTTCTCCATGTTATTGTTGCTAATGTATTCAGTTTAAAATGGCCGAGTTGGGCCATATCTGGAGCGTGTTAAATAAATATTTTTTAAAAATAATGTTGATGATAAACAGTGGACGTTTCAAGCTCCTGCTGAGACGTCCAAATTCTCATTCATGTTCGATTATCATAATTAGTCTTATGCAACAAATGATACAGTAGTGTATAAATTGTTGCCTAAATTGACAGGCTTCTTGATGTTGTCCACATTTCTTCTAAGTTTAACTCATTCAGCATAATTTACTACTCCTATTTCGAATCTTTCCCAAATTTGAGCTAAATAGAAAAACATGTTTTAGTATTCTCTACTGCTGTACACGTATCTTTCATCCTACAAATTAACTAGTGGTCTGCTGCCTTTTCTATTATTGATTGAACCATCTCCGAATTATCTGCGTTGTTCAGAGCTTAAATCAGATCCATTTTGGTGGTCTGATCCGGTCATAGGTGGTCCGACGACGCAAATGACCAGGCTGATTATGTGTCCCGGCGACTCGATGATCAAATCTTGAACCAATTTATCTGCTGACATAATCTTGGGCCGGTGATGTCAGATTCCTCGAGAAGTGAGCTCAGGTATCATAAAACCACACGACTACCTCGGTCGATGATTATTTGCACACATTTGGGAGTATTTTTGTACTTTCCGAGAATATGAGACTATTTTCACATGTTACTATTATTGTTATTATAGTCGTTTTTTCATGGTCTGGGGAGTTCCGGTCATCCTGAAAGAAACACTGTCCAAATGTAACAGTGTATAATACGGAAAGAGTTTACACATTCTGCTTTGACCTCTGGGTTATCGGGTCAAAATCGGTTCAGTTCGGGCCAAAATCATAAATCCGTTGACTCGGCCCGAAACTTGACCCGAATGACCCGTTTCAGCTCTATTCTGAAATGAACGAGCATGAGTATTTTGTGAAATATGATTTAAATTCCGTAAAATTATTTATCCGCTGACTAACTTTCCAACAAGTTTTTGGAAATATATTCCATCTTGCGTTCATTAATTCTCTTCTATACCTCACCCTTTTCCTTTTTCATTCTTAATTTGATTGTATGTTTAATTAACGCTCCAATCAAGTCACGAAGGTTGCTAATGAACGGACCCCACCCTTAACACGATTCTCAAGCACTGACAAGTGAGCCCCTCACCACAACAAATTGGAGGAGAGAAAGCCATTCTTAAAATGCGAGAATCGAAAGTAAAATAGGTTCCATTTTGCAGATGGCGTGCTCATTGCTTGTCGAAATCTTCTCTACTAAAGCAAGAACAAGAACAGAAGGAGAAGAGGAAAAAGAAAGAGCAGAAAGAGGAAGGAGGGGGAAACGGAAGGGGGTGTCTAATGAAAAAGCAAGACACTGTTAACGAAATTAATCTATATTTAGAGATGATGATGATGATGATAAATGTGCTGCTCGAAGGCAGGTCTATGACCCCCTAACGTCCCTGGGAAATGTGAATCGATGGTGGTTTCTCATATCCTTGCATCGGATAAAGATGACGTCCAGAGGACGGGACCTACAATTTAAGGTTGGCTTCGAATCACTTGTGTTCCCACTGGGTATCAAACCCAGGACTCATTGATTACAAGAGGGCTCTAGCGTTACCACTAACCGACGGAGGACACGTATCTAAAGAGAAGCAATGGAAATAGGATATTCATCAAGCAATAGAAATTTGGTAAAAACAGTAAATTCACCTGTACTTACAGACAAGCAACAAAGAACAGGTCAGTGTTTTTTAAATTGGTAACAACAGGAGATTTATTGCCACCATTAAATTTTCTTTTGTAATTAATCACCGCTTATAGTAATCAAATGTTCAATATTGATGATAACTTCTTATAAAGCATTTCTGCAGGTTCTTGATCAAAGCTATAAATGAAAAGCAACTTCTTAAATGTATATATTTATATTCCTTGTTAAAGCCTAGGGCGGAAATACTCTTAGAAAATGTTGCACTTTGGTCAGTCCGTAGTGTTTAGTGACTAAGGTACTCTAGTTATGGGATAGTAGAGCTAAGCAGGTTTAAGTCTTGCTGCCGACAACTGGAATGAAATTTTCTAATATTTTCTTCAGTTTCACAATGTGAAGATCGGGACACCACCTAGAATAAGGGTGTGGTTCCTGCCTTACCCATTCCCTTCTCTGGAAAAGTGCGCACTTAGGGTTGATATCCGTCAGGCTTGCGACGAGTAAGCTATCTCTTAAGGACTTCTAGGTGAGGTTTTGTGTGAAATAACGGATGAAATTCAATTTTATTTATACCCTTAGGTATCTTTGCCTCAGGCCGAAGTAGGTAGAGGAGATTCACGAAGCAAGTAGACTAAGGGTTGGTGTAAAGATACTATCTCGTCATTTGCCTGGTATGAATGAGAAAGTTCTGAATATTATATAGAACTTCTCGTCCCAAGCGTTTAGAAATATGAAACTGACGATGGATGATGAAAGCAGGAGTTCGGATAAGTGCTACTTGCTCAGCATGTCGCAAATAAAGGGATATCATATTCCATAGGGAACGGGAGAGAAAGGCAAAAGGAAGTAGTATTTTAGAGCAATGTCAAGTGTTATTTATAAAACGTTGCTTCACTTTTGCCTTTTGAAATACTAAACAGCTTTATCTTTGCCTTTAAAGGGTCAACTTCTAATGCTATTCTCGTTTATATGAAGTGTGTAAATTTAATGAAGTGTTTA
>JAGDQP010041203.1:6741-16997 GCA_022664845.1 Lepisma saccharinum | reverse complement strand
ATCTGATGTAATGTTCTTTTCTGATGCTCTTACTGGAAAACAAGGATTTATTGACACTATAAATATGAAGGTTCCTATGTATCTTTCAAGGCAAATTGAACTCTTTAGTCCTGTTTACCATTGTAGCTCCTAGTACAAAGATGTGCTAAAAGTGTAAATAAATTATCGCAAATTATAGATATATTCAGTGATGATTTTAAAACTTTAAGAAACAAAATTATAAAATATGTAATGGATTTTATAAATTCAAGTTTGTGAACCTTTTATTTTGGTGGCAGAAGTGGTCTTTTTATTAAATCTAACCTTGTCTTTATCTTGAACCTTCTGTATGGTATTTTATTGTTGAATATGTATTATCGATGTTTTTTCTTGCATGATTTGTGGTTGTTTCCTTTTATGTTGTTTACATATATTTTATGTATTAATGTTCTGTAATGGAAGACATGTATTGATTGACCTATATGCTGTATTGTCATTTTTATACGCCAAAATAAATTCAAATTCAAAATTCAAATTATTATTATTATTGCACTCGTTCATGTTTAATACTATTTTTCTTACATTTACTCGCTTTTAAATCAGGGAGGAAATCTGCCAGGATTTTCAGTTTGGGGAATGTAAAGCCAATATTGGAGGAACGCAAGTAAACTTTTTCAGAGATTCTATCTATTTTTAAGAATAACAATTTCAAAATTGGGAATGTGTATTGAAAATTCGGGGAGTGACACACTCATTGGGAGGTCTCGAAGAATCCCTATTATAAATTGTACATAAAACATATTAATTAGTAAATTTCAACTGGGACAATTAACAAACCGATCGGAACACCAGGATAGGACGCTCAAACTGGAGCACATGATCAACGTAATAATACAATTTGCTTCTGAGTCATAGTTCTACTGATTGACTCTGCATAACAATCGTCTTTAATAGAAAGAAAAATTGCAATTTACCTTAAAAATATCCAAGAATTTTTTATCCGCTTCTGGACAGCTAGCCATGATTGATTTTGGTGGAACTATTTCTATAAACAAAAGAAGAAATTGGAGTTTAATTATTTTCAAACTGTAAGTCACATTTGTTAAAGTTTTCCTATCTTTAGTCTCAGTAAAAATTTACATTAATACTATCAGGTTGTTGAAGATGAAATGACGTTGCTAAAATAGATCCTTGAAAGTAATATAACTTTAGTTACAAAGAACGTTATTCACAAAAATATTCACCCACAGTTTCGACGCATTTCTGCCAACGATATAGAAGTCCACTAATCCCTTTACAGTAAATATCTGGATTTCTGAAAGCGATGAATTCTTCGAAGGCTTTTGACCAGCTGTTCTACTCGGAATATTTCTTGCTAAGAAAGTGGTCCAGATGTTTGATAAAGTTGTAGTCTGTGGCTGAAAAATCCAGCGAATGTGCTGGGTACGGTAGAGTTTCACATTACAATTGATAAAGCTTCTGCACTGCTGCTTGTGATATACGGTATGGGACCTTGCCTTATCGTTGAAGACGTCTATTTTTATAATTCTATTCACTAATAAAGGTTGGTTGTTTCTTACATGGTTTTCCAAGTTTCATATTTGCTGTAGTTTTGTATAATAAATCACTGCATTGCTTCACGCGGTGCTACCACCAAACTGTCACCATCATCTTTCTTGCATGAAGGTTTAGTTTTGGCATGTCCTGGTGCTTGATCAGGGTCAAGCTATTGAGTATATATCCAACAATTGTCAAAGGGGATCCAATTTTTACCACATGTTACGATGATGTGCAGAAATAGGTCTGCTTTGTTTCGTGAAAGGAAAGAAGAACACATTTCCGATCATCGTTCTTTATGTTGTTCCATCAATTGATGTGGAACCCAAATATCCAGCTTTTTCACTTTGTCAATTGAATGAGATGTCGTAAAAGTTATTGCAGAGCCCAGTTTCACGGAGATATCTCTTACAATTAGCCTCGGATCTGATTCCACCAAAGTCTTGAGTTGATTGTCATCAGTGACTCCAGTGCGTCGACCAGAGGCTCATATCTCCTGTTTGGATTTTTCAAACCAACGTCATGTGTTTTTTGTTTGTTTGTTTTTATCGCTGGTTGTGTCTTCTCAAATATTAAACTGATGTTTCTTATCGCTGTGTCCAGCTTTAAATTCGTACAAATATTGTAACCCGCTCTGATCCATTGTACACTGCAACTTGCCGCGAGACACTTCACCAGTGTGTTTTTGTCACCGAAAGAGCTTGAGGTGAAAATTAATATGCCCGAGCATAGCCGCATCTACTGGAGCACTTGATGAAAATACACAATTTTTCTCTCCCTACAAGAAAATAGGTAAGTAAAGTGCCAGGGAATTTCCCTCCTTCCCCACCTACGTCCTGCACTTCACACGACAGTTCCTGATGATTCTTTATTACGTTCAACAGGGTTACTACTTCACATTAACATAAAAAGTGACATCTTTTGCCTGTTATCAGTCATCTTACTGCAGCCCACTCCACAGAACTATGAAAGCGGCCAAGCAACAACATTATCTACAGAAACTGAAGAAGTGTAACAGTTTCGGAAGTATACCACCTCCTTCCTCAGACTTCACTCTAAAACTACACATAGAAAATGATTTAGGCAAACAAGAAAGGATATCATCTTTTACCTTCCACCAATCAGGGGTCAGTACTAACTAAAAATTCATTTTTCTTTTCCCAGCGCTGTCCTTCCCTTAAGCAAGTGCACCTGCAAATCACATGTCAAATTTGAAGAGCCAAGATATATTTTTATATCAGACAAATTTTGGAAAATTTCAGTTGGTACAGAGCTAGAAGCGTATTTAAATGTATTTATATACATTTATTATATCATATAAAAGCGTATATACATTTATTATATCATCTTAACCTTCCGGAGGGATTATAGTGGGAGGCAAAATTAATCGGCAGATTGATGGAAGAAATCTCCCCAACCCCTAGGATTTTCCACCGTATACACTGGTAAAAATGAAGATAACAAGGAATCTCAGTGCATTACTTCCTCTAAGTACTGAAAAGTTGATGCTTGTTCCACCCACTTATTTTATTTATTTATTTATTTTTAGATGATTATTTGTGTCGTTTTCGTACTTGAGATTGAAAATAATAATTCAGTCTGCAAGAACTAGTAATTCGCACCTAAAAAAAATCAAGGTTTTGGGGAACCCAAACACAACCTAAACAGCTGAAGCTAGAAAAATGAAATTTTGTATGACGGTACATCATCACTAGTAGATTATGAAATGTGGAAAAAGTTGCCATCTTGGATCCAAAATGGCCGCCAAAATGAATTTTTGATAGAATACACAGCCTAAACGGCTGGCGATAGTAGAACGAAATTTGGTATGACGGTACATGATCACTAGGTTACAAAAGTATTACAAAATGTCTCTAAAGACGCCATCTTGGATTCAAAATGGCGGACCCACAAAATTCATTTTCAACACCGTTTGAGCTTCAAATGAGAAATTTGGCACAGAAGTGTATTATCAAGAGTAGTTTAGGAAAATATTATAACATATTGAAACGTCACCATCTTGGATTCAAAATGGCCCCCAAAAACATTTTCCTCACCGTTCGAGCTAGAAAAATAAATTTTGGTATGAAGGTGTACCATCACGAGTAGATCACGACAATATAAGAAAATGTTTTTAAAAATCGCCGCGTTTAATCTAAAATGGCCGCGCAAAAACCAATTTTTCAAACCACTGAAGCTAAAGAAACGAAATTTGGTATGTAGGTGTACCATCACGAGTATGTTACAATAAATGGGGTAAACAACCTATGGGGGCGCAGCCCTCCGGGGGCTATGGGAACAGATTGACACCCTAGGGGCGCAGTCCCCATTCTTTCCTTCGATGTGTCGTTTAGCTTACAGTACTATGGCGCTTTGAGTACGTATATTCAGCCTACCACGAGTTATTCACTTTCAATCGAAAAGAACGTCTTATTTCCGGTGATTGGATATACTCGTGTTTGCAGAGCAAATTACCACGTGTTTCATGTTTAATTCTGAAAGTAATGTTTCGATTTTTTCTTTTTTTTAAAACGTATTTCATTCTTGAGTAGTATAGCTTTGAGAAACTAGACGGGTAGATGGATGGTGTTCCATGGACAGGTGGGTGGATTTCTTTGTAGCTTGTTTGGGTTTCTGGTGGAGCGTATTCATAGAGGGAGAAGAATGAAACAGGGATAGAAGGGAGAAAAGGATAAATTTTATGTTTGTAGTGGTGTAATGGTAGAGTATACAATTTAGAATTTTTGCTTTCTACTTTTTTATCTTTCATTCTTATCTTTGGGAAGAATGAAGAGTATATATTCTGGTGTTCTTATTTCTCTTTTCTGGAATTTATTTGGGGTATTGGGAATTAGACTTGAAGGCCGGAGAACTTTGAAATGGAAAGCAGTTGTTTTGGATACGTGCGGATGCACGCGGCTTGAATAATGGAAAGGCAGTAATTAATGGGATCTGGATTTTATATTAGTGGAAGTAATTAGCTGTGGCGGGAAAATCGGTGGAATATGGATTGTATTTTAATGGATGTAATTTGTAGTTGTATGTTAGTACGAATTGGTGTAATCTTTGTTCAGTATTTTATGAGTAATTTTTGTAGAGGAGAATTGTGGGAAACTCGGTGTAATCTGGGTATTATGTTCTGTGGTGAGTTTTGTTGAGTAGAAGTAGTTGTATCTTTGTTGTTGTTTTTTCTTTAAGATTATACGTAATTTTTAGAATATAAATTGTGGAAAACTCGGTGAAATCTAGGTATTATGTTCTGTAGTGTATTTTTGTGTGTAGAAGTAGTAAAAAAAAGGTTGTATCTCGGGTTTTGTGTAATTTTTAGATTATAATTTGTGGGGAAATCGGTGGAATCAAGTTTTTATGCTTGCGGTGTATTTTGATGAGTAAAAGTAATGGAAAATATAATGAATCTTGGTTTGTACTTTATGATGTTGATTGTGGATGAGAATCGGCGAAAAAGGAATTGTGAATTATATTCTCTTGGATAACCTGAATATTTAATATAGATTAATTCTGGTTTGGAAAGGCCTTAAGATTGTGAAATATCAGTGGTAATACTGGCTAACAGTAAGCAATAACAAATATGTTAATAAAATGGTAGTATGACGTAATAAAGACACATTTATAATGAGAGCGGTGCAAGGAGCACGCGATTTATGTAAAACTGACGACAGTTTACTGCTCATAATAAAGGAAAGAAAACGACAAGAGTGAGTATAAACATAAACGTAAACGTTGATAGTAAAAACAGGATTTTTTAAAAATATTAATCGATATATTAGTTGTGTAAACCATGATTCGAAGTGCTATACATACAATGCTTGACCTACAAAAAGGACCCCTTAGTTTAATTATAGTTATAATACAATTTACGATAAATAATGTCACGTATTCACTAGTCAATAGAGTCTCCAGACTCTTAAAAGTTTTGTTGATTTATTTAATTGAAAACCTAAGTACACCCATAATATCTAATCATTAAGGGTTGTATTTCTAGTAAGGTTCCTAATAAGCTCATCTAAATCCAGCGCAACTGGAGGAAATAGAACTCAGTAATTAGCTATTTCGAGCGAATAAAATTTTGAGGAACATCTACATATTTTATTTTATTGTATTGTGATTAAATTCGATCATTCCGTACGTCTCCTTAGAAATATCAATAGCTCGGGTTTCTTGGTATCTCGAATTTTATTTTCCCCCTTTATCTTCCCTATTCCACCCCGTGTTATTATTATTATTATCGACGTTTCGTGCAAAATGCACCAAATCTTAGCTGAAACCGAAGGATTTAGGAATCCAAATGAAGGAGTGATCACAAGTCATTCTTTTTATTCACCGTTTACGACCTGGAGCTCTACGAGCGACCTCGAGTTTCCTGTTTATTATTATTATTTATTATTTTAAGTATTTTCCCATTTAGCTAGAATAAGACTTCGACTTGTGAAGCTCTACGAGAAACCTAGAGCTTCTAATGGCTAGTGTCCTAGTTGGTGTACCTAGATTCCAGTTTAGTTTCTCACTTTATTGGCGTTCATTTATACCGGGCCAAAATCTCGAAATTTCCCTCGGTGATAGGAAACCTACGGATTAGCGCACCCGTAAGGACGTCAGTGAATAAGGGAAGATATAGGGTTTGTCCTGTCTGTCTACTCCCAGCCCCCCAAGATCTGAGCAACTACAAGTGCGACAGAGTTGAGCCATACACAGTTGGATTCGTCACGACCTCAAACGGTGGTGAAACTTATGACTTTGACTCTAAAACTGACAGGTCCTTTCCATTTACTTAGTTTTCTTCATTTTTCCTATGTATTTTCATACGGTATGTTTGTCCCCCCCCCCCCCCCAAAGATTCCAGTAACTACATGTCACGCAGGAATGAATAATACACCGTTGATTCGTCATGGTCTGAAGCGGTGGGGAAACCTTTTAATTTTGACTCTAAATGTGGCAGGTCCTTTTCAATCGCTTGGAATGCTCCATTTGTGCCCCTCCTAGATCTCAGTAACTACAAGTCTGACACAGATGATCCATACACCGTTGAATTCGTCATGGGCTGCAATGGTGATGAAAACTATGAATGTGGCTCTAAAGCTGGCAGGTCCTTTTCAATCGCTTAGTATTCTCCATTTGTGACCCTAGGAGATTTCAGTAGCAACAAGTTCGACAGAGATAAGTCGAATAGTTATGGAATACACCGTTTTAATAGTCATGGACACCGGTAGGAAAACCTATGACTTTGACTCTGAAACTGGCAGGCCACGGCATTCGCTTGTACTCCATTTGTACCTACGACTTTAACTCTTTCTTTTGGATATAAGATAATTTTAATTTATACGGGGGCGCTTTGTTTTTTGTCTACAATAAAATCCTTACTTAGCTTGTGTTTTTCTTTTTATTTTACTAGCACACAGTACCGTAACAAGATACGACGTGACATCACTTCCCTTGACACTATTCTACACCTTTTTCTTCGCTTTCTGCAAGTAGCATAACTCAACCTCAAGCGAACAAATTCATAAATTTTAACAAAAAACAATATATAATATCAATTCTACGTATCAATCCTACGGAATTTTTAATGAATTGATGCTACTTGTACATCTCTAGACTATCTTCTTTTTCAATCTAATCTCCTACTTTTAAAGTCACTATAATTACACTTATCATTCGAAATTGAAGTACCGTATCATCTAAATTGGTTTACCTGCACTGATAAATCCTTTGGCTAGAGCTTGAGCCATTCTACCAGCTCCTATAAATCCTATGCTTTTCATTCTGATAGATTGTAAAAATGTATGAGCCAGTCACTTCAACACGTTAGGGTTCAGCTCACTGTCAATGGTCACCTCATATTGATTGCGATTACGTAAGTAGTCAACTTGTTTTTAAGAACTCTGTAGATAGAAGCGACTACCCTTTCTCTACTAGCCTGCCTAGTGGGTGTGCAGGTGATTGCTATTTGTTAAATTTCTTGAGCCTGAAACCATAACGGAAAACAAAGCATAAAATATTATAGGATTCAAAGATCAACTAAACCAAGCAAATTAACAATTTTATAAGCATTGCCTAATATGTATACATTATATTTATATATTACCTCACATATATTAGGGGAAAGGCGGCAAATGGCGAACGGCTAGGCAATGGCGAACACCACCTCATTAAAAAGTTTCCGCGGTATTTCACAGTATCGGTGCTACCACGTTCAAAAAGATTCAGTGCTGCTCCCTACAGATGGATGCGGCATTATGAGCCGAGTTGCGTAAGCGAGCAGAGTAAATGTGTTTACGCACAATTTCGCTATAAAATTGCATAATTTAACATATTCTAAAGCCTTACGAACTGACTAGATGAAACGAATAAGTAGCCTAAATCTTTATAGAAAAATCTGTACTATTGCAGTACTTATTCCACGTTTTTGGACAAGTTTTACGACTTGATTCTGTAATGGCGTCCCTGATGGGCAATAGCGAACACTACGGTGAATAATTTGGGCGCAACTGAGTGTTGTGATATAAGTGTGCAGCTGACAATTGTGCAAGTTGAACATATGCTAAATGTAGTGAGTGAGTAGCTAGGAAAGAAAAGTCCATACTTCAGTGATTATTGTAATAGTCTTATCTTCATCACTGAAAAGTAGAAAAATAACTCAAGCCTTAATAACTCATATTTTAGAGCGTTCAGGTATCAACTAAGCTTATGCTTGTGTACCATATAATTTATCTTTACAATACCCATTCGAAAATATATGTAAAATGTAGTTTAATGCACTTTGGATAGTGGCGAAATTCTGTTCGTCAACGTCCGACCAGGTAAAGCAATAACGAACAGTACAGACTTTCTTTTTTAAACTCAATTTTTGGAGTTTAATTTTGAAACAATTTCCAAACGTTAATAATCGCATTGTAGAGCAGAGTTTGAAATTTATTTAAGCTATCTTATTTTATAAAATTTGTCAAAAAAATTGTTGTGCAATCTTGTCAGAAGCTTAGGTATTCGCTATTCACCGTCCTTCCCGTACATGAAGATGTTTATGTCATTTTTGTTGATGTAAAAACAATTAAACGGTTATACAAACCTAGTTTCCAAATCTAGTTTAGAGTATCATGATTCTTGAAACAAAAGTCAATCCGATGGAAATTAATGCAAAACTGACTACAAAACTTATATTTTTTAGAAGTAAATATCTATTCACAACATTGGCTTGAACTTTTCACTTAGGCCCTAAACAGAGAATAATGTTCATGATTGATGTTAAAACGGGACTCTAACTAGGTTCTATTTCCTCTAACCAATAGTTTGATCAAACGAATTTAATTGCCAGCAAAAATAAGAAGTAAACGCTCGTGATCAAAGAGATTGAACATTGGTGTGTTACTGTAGCATAACGCGAATGATTTATTTTTTGTATTAATTTAAGTTTATAGCGTCGGTGATCGAAGCGCAATAATAAATTCATTCGGATTATGCAATGCTTTGTGCATTTACAGCTTCATTATATCACGTGTGTTATAAAATTCAATATTTTCAAAGTAGGAGCGAACGACAACGAAATTTCGGGAGTTTCCGTTCTAAAAATATAGGAAATCTTTCATTCATCGTTAGATCGTCTTGGAACACCGGTTACTTTCATTAGATCCCCATTGGTAATTTAATTATAAGTGGAGAGCATGGCATGATGCTCTCGCCTCCTGATACTACATTCCCGTCACAAAAGAAGGCAAATGAAAGAGTATCGTTAAATAGCGTTTGATCGCCAGTCATTTTCGTTGTATCGCGTTCCATTATTACAAAATTCCATATTGAAAGTAGGAGTGCCCGGAGACATAACAAAGAAATTCTGGAAATTTATGCTCTGAAACTCTGTCCTGCCTGATATCTTTAAACCATCGTTAGATCGTATTTGAGTCTTCTAAAATCAAATATGCGCTGCGGCCATCATCTCGGAATGTGGATAAAAAATAACTTTTATTTTATTATTTCCGCGGAAACTATGAATCAGCACATCAAAAAATGTTTTAAATGAAGTTTGTTTAGTATAAAATTATCGATCTTTTTTGTTATTACCTTTTTCCGATGGATTGGAGCAATTCTGAAGCCACAAAATGGGATTAAACGAAAACAATTTTTCTTAATTCTTTTAAAGTTTCTTTTTGCATAAATGTGTCATTACGGCAGAGATTTTTCTTTTTATTGTTGGTGAAAAGAAATTTAAAAAATCAACATTTTGAGAAATTATACACACAGAAAATCTTTGTTTTGAATTTGTTTGTGAAATGGTAATAAATGATGTATTAAATTTATGGAGAAGATACAGTAATGATTGTTTCTTTTCTCTTCTTTTTTATATATATATATATGAGCATATATGTATATATATATATATGGACATGTATTCGATACTAAACCATACACAGGGTGTAGTTTAATATGTGGGACAAACTTCATAGACGAATTTCTGACACCAAAACAATAAAATAAATTCGTATGAACATGGGTTCTCTTCCGCTTCCGAGATACAGTGTTTCCAACTTGGAGCATACAATTTATCCTCTGACATTAGTAGTAATTCACGATAAATCAGAAACAAGGCACGAACGGAAAATGTTTGTGGGAGTAGATTTGTATAAGTGCGGTGCATATTTTGAGGTAAAATTTCTCATATTCGTGTTGTCAGTGTTGTCAACCTTATTTTAAAAGTTTTTTTTTAATTA
>JAGDQP010041201.1:0-16997 GCA_022664845.1 Lepisma saccharinum | reverse complement strand
TAAAAAAATCTGTGGATAAAGAAAGAAATTCGAACTTATTAAGGGCTCTTAATGACTAGAATATGCAACACTTATTAACGTTAATAAAAGATTACACAGCTCATCATTAAAGCTATACATTTTACACGGTGATAGAATGAAGACTGCAAACTAGCAAATCTTCTGGAATAGTTGAGGAAGCGAGTAAAATAATTAATGTAAGATTCCTCCACGTGACAGGAAGATTGTACAATTGTTCGCTTCTGACTGTTGCTTAGTTTTCAATTTTATACTTTAGAAGAATTTGCTGCAAACCTATAAATTAAAAGTTGTTTGGTCAAGTACTTAAAACCAATCTGCTCTAGGGAGCTTTCTCTCCATTACGTGCTACCTGTCTATTTTATTTGCCAGTTGGTTTATCCAGCGCTATCTCACAATGTTCCACATCAAATCACAAATCTTTTCTGTTACTAACTTAACGCTTTAGTATAATACTGACAACTAAACATAAAGAGGGAGGGAATGTAATATAATAATTTAGAAAAAAACACGAGCACTTCATGTAAGTTAGCTTAACTGTTTGTTCTTTTTTTCTTTACAGGCAAAAAAATAAACATACATAAACTAAACTTTTAAGTTTGAACCACTAGGGGGCCTTCTTAATTATGTATACTTCATATCAGCATGTAAGTACATCAAAAGATTTCTTTGCAGTAAATGATGGGACTTTTTAACTATTGCCATTACTCTGGTTTCCGAGTTCAGAAACAAGTCATTTGACCTCACTTCTACCCATCTAGATTCACTATGAATAATTCAGAAAACAGTATAAACACATTAGTGTAAAAAGTACATTAACAAAATACATTAAACAAAAACACAATTTTAATTCTTAATTGTAATTTTCGCATTGGTAACATAGCGTAAAGTATAGTAACCTTTGTGTTCAAACTCTTGTATTTTTTTTCTTCTTTCTGTTACTTCATATATTTATTTATTATTTTTTTTTTTTGTCTTTCTCTAAAAGGAAATCTCTCACCACAAAGTAGTGTTTGAATATGTCTCTGAACACTTTTGAATATTTATACAAGGCAAAGGAAAAAAAAAAGTTATGGTACACTATACAAGATAGCTGTTGGTCTTTTAGTGGCGTCTTAAGCCTGATATATAGCGGAAGTTGTCTGTTGTACAATTAATTCACATAACTGTCCATGTTAATTTCAAGAAGATATGGTGGTGTTTGCATTTCCCATAGGCTTGTATTTCTAAGAATGATTTCTTCTAAAAAAAAAAAACTTTTGTCTCTTTCTAAAACAATTTGAAAGTGAAATATGGCGTACCAGGGGAGTTGTGCGTATCTTCTCATGTCTCTCTCTCTCTGTGTGTGTGTGTGGAGAGAGAGAGAGAGAGAGACCAAGAGTGAGGAGGATGACATCTATTATAAATCTCCTTTTTCTTCATCTTTGTCTAATAGTAAAATCTTTCTTAACAACAAAATCTAGAGATTAAATCATATTATCCATAATATTAGCAACAGATAATATGACCTAATAATTATAGTAATTACTATCCTTATCACTATTATTATGTTCTCTCGATGGTGGCGCCCCTTTCAATGAAATTTTAGAATTTTCTTTTCATAGATCAAGATATTTCTTTAATACTTCCATATGACATATATGAATCATCTTCCTTCTCTTTTATCTGAAAGATATCTTTAAAATATAGCACATTTTCTATGTAAAAGTTGTCCAAATCAGTTTTTTTTTCTTTAATGATTGCAGTGTTGTTCCTCTAAAAAAAAAAATATGCACTTTATTGTTTCCAAATTTCTGACACTGCTTCGAAAACAGACGCTCCATGCTACAGTTCGATAATATTTAAAAAAAGAAATTACTGAGTGGTTACAGACACCCTGGTTGGACTGCATATATTACGAATACGTAAATGTCACACAAAATAAACTTATGGTCAGTTCTACAATCGACCGCTAAACTTTCTAGTCAGCGCTAAGTTGAAGTCAACTCTCATTGGCCAAAATCAGATTTGGCCTCAACTTAGCGTTGACTAAAAGTTTAGCCGTCGATTGTAGAACTGACCCTAAGGAACTAATATCATAGGCTAATATTATCGTGCGTCTCGTTATTATCTACAGGTTAAACCAAATAACTGCCATCATTTTGTGAAAGGTTTGTCCATACCAGTATTCACCTGAGAGTGAAGTAATTTTCTGTCAGTATGGTGAATACGGTTCAAACCTGCAATCTCGTACAGCCTAAACCAAAGGATATAAAGAAAGATCAAAATTCAAACAATTCTGCCATCTCTTGACAACAAAAAATTTCGCCAGTTTCGTATTATTCCCGTAAGTAACCTTGGCTGTTGACATAATATCGTATATGATAAATTATGAAATGCATTTGCCTTCTATTGTCAAAGAGCGGGGTGTTGTACTTTTTTTTTTATCTATCATCTAACTTATCTTCCCCGCTACCTTCAGACATGTCCCCTCTGCACGCTATCCATTCGATGTGTTTCCACATATGCAAGTTACGATTGTGATCGCAAAACAGGTCCGGAAATGACGTCATTCTGCCCAACAACATAGACATGTGTACTAGCACTTACGACTAACTTGTCAACCACGCCTGCTACATACAAAGCTGTCTGTACCCCCTACTATCTACCCCCCTCTCCTATATGTCTTTTACGATTCCATCCCACCCCACCCTGTCCCTAGTATTACTGCTTCTATCATCAATACCTTACGAGTCACTAACTGCACCTTTAGAAAACAAAATAGGCAAGTTTCCTGGTCTTGACTCGTAGCGGCGTAAGTGTGAAATAATAATATGATATCACAAGAGAAAAAAGTAAAAGAAGAAGAAGAAAATGACAAGCATTCGTGTACGTTGCTGTCCCATCTGAATGAATTATGCCTACTGTTTTATAACCATAGCGTGTCGGTAATATTGTAGAAGAACAGAATTTTTCATAAGCCTGAGGTGAAAAGAAAAACACCTTTTCTGTGCAAATTCATAAGAATTGTATGGTTGTATAAAGTGTTTACTACTTATCACTTGCTTTTTTTTTGTCTTATTACTTACATAATATAATTGTAATTTCTCGCGATCTTATTTCTTTAGTATTTTATGGTTCACTTGATTACATTTGAAAAAAAAAAGAAAAATAAGTCGTGATTTCTTGAAAAATATGCATTTAAAAGCCAGTATAAAATACTTTATCTCTTGATGACGAAGCCCCGCAAGCAATGGTGTTACTTAAGAGATAACTGGGTATTAAGATTGTATGTGAGAACTGTGAAAAAAAAAAATCTAGACCATAATTTGTTTAATACTGTTTTGTCCTAAAATCAAATACGTGCTTTATAAGCTTAATAGTGTTTTACTTACAAAATTATGAAGCCTGTTAAATTAAATTACTGTATTTGTTTACCCCTCCCCTTTACCTATTCTGAAATAAGGTAGTCTGCCCCTGCCTTCTTAGCCACAGTACCTACTCCATAATTCTAAGTTTCTTTATGATTTTTAAAAAAAATAAAGTTTGTGTAAAGTGACTATCTCAAACGCTACTAGATGGCAGCACGAGTTTACTATATTCCTTAAAATTTTAGATCCATGACAATTTTTGATTCCCTACCTCGTTCATTGGATTAACATGTTCATTACTGCAGATTTAGCTATTCACTAGGACTATCAAGTGATGCCCAACAATGAACAAAACAGAACTTTTTAAAAACAATTCTCACAGACAGAAATCTTTATAAAAATGTTTGATTTTTTTAGCAGGAGCAGCGTTGAAATTTCGTACAATGAAAATAATAGACGAACGATCTACCATCGTTCCTTCATCTATATCTGTATAATAAATCAGAAATTGGATCAGATATTCAGAAATGGTATATATTGTCTAAATTTAACAAGTTACGATTTTTTGGGTGGGGGGGGGGATAGCGTGAGTGGTTTACATTTAACGCCAGTAACTCCCTTACGCCCAACTCCACTTTTTAATATTTTTCAAAATCTAATTACAGTATCAGAAATTTTCGAACATAGTTTCCTAATACTCACAAGGCCACCTAAAATGGTATTATGGATTTCGAAATGTTAGCAAATGTTGAGTAACGCGTTATCAGAAATTATGACAACATAATTTAACTGGAGGGCGAGTACTCATCAACGGACAATATCTACACGCTGACCGTTGTATTTCGTTACAAATTTGTAAGTACAAGGGGACTATAATGTTTTTAAAATTTTTGAAAGTATTCTTAAATTTTGAAATATTAAGAAAAAATATTTAAAAATTGGAGGCGGGCGCAAGGAGGATTCTTAAGATCGACATATTATTGATAAACCAGGTTAGTGACACCGTTGATATCTGTAACTATCGTCAGTCATTGATATGATCATGAAGAATATTCTGAATGTTACTAATATAATACAGTAAGTAATTCGGTACGCTGCAGGATTATACACAGACTTTCAGGCACACTTAATTGCTATGTTCTCTACAACACAATTTAAAGTTTCAGTCCATTTGGATGAGTTCTGTAGCAGGTAATTCATGAAGAGCGCCTTGTACCAGACAACCCAATTATCTTAGGTGTAATTTGGGTGATCTAGTTTTAAGGGGCTAACTATAAGCAATACTTAAATCTAGCAGGTTAATAATTCACGTACATATCATAGGCATATAACTGAATGAATTTTTAGTATGTAGTTATTTATTTTTTAGTCGCCTTTAAAAAAGTTATATGATTTCTGGCAATAGGTTGAAAACAGTCCAAATTAATAGGTACATTTAATTAATTATTGTTGTTTAGAACCACGAACAAAAATTCTGCCTTTCTTTGTTACTCATTTAAAAAAAAAAAAAAAAATAGTAGGAAATTCTTCTTTTATAAAATCTTATTAATGACAGCTCGTCAACATTTTATACATTAATAATTTCTTTCTCGGGTAAAACTGACACTCAACTGTAACTATGTAGACAATATAGCGAAACGAAAACAAATGTCATTATGCTTTTCTCCACCTCACGTTTTGCTACCTCCCTCTTCCTCTATAACGTACAACCTATCATTATCATCATCATGGCGGAAGCATTGCACGATAGGGAAGAGGGTGACAAAGTGGGTACGTTTTCACACTTTATGGAAAGGGAAGATGTGGCAACACAGCTTCTACGAAACAGTAGCAGTACACCCTTTGTCGCCATGGCAACGTGTTTTCGTGCCCGTTAGAAGCCTTTGCTCGACTGTCTCCATGGTGACAGGGGGTTGGAGCGTGGCGGACTAATCCGCGGACAGAGCTGTCAAGCCAGGGCGACGGTGTGTTCGCTGTACCTGCCTCCTGCATGTCTATCGACTTACTCTTGTCCGTATTAGTAATAAGTTGCGGGGTGACAGAAGGTGAAAAAAAAAAATACGTTCATTCTTCTACAAGATAATAAGTTAATGCTGAAAAAACATCCATTACAAAAGTCTAATTACTAACAAATGTACATCGAGTAACCATTAAGGCCATATCGAGCGGCCGTAGATCAGCTGCAGAACGTTGTTTTGCATTCGAAAGGACGTTGTTCGTACCCAGCTATTATCCATCTCCATCCTGACAGGTTTTCCCTGTCCTACCAGCCATATGCTGGGATGGTACCCGAAATAAGGCCAGGGGCAATTTTTATTCAAATCCGTTCGTTTCTTGATGTTATCGTTTATATGCTACGTAAAATGGCGTCTGGGTTGTATTAGGCGTTTGTGAAAAAAATAAAAATAAAGACCGAAACCTAAAGGTGATAAAATTTCATTCAGGTATAAATTCCCAATTAGCATATGTTGTAAAGATGGTATTATTCAAATTACTTTTATTTCTGTTGTCTTTTTTCCTCTTTACTATCTTTCTTTTTTTATCTCTCGGTTTTCGTTGTAATCCATCTTCCGCGTTACTCCCACCTCTTTACCACCTAAATTCTCTTTAGTAATCACTTTGAACTGAGTCCCCCACGAATAAAAACTCCCTGACAACATCCTGGTGTAGGCTCCACAATCCGTTTGCCATTAAGTAACTTCTTGGCTTTTCTTCGATTTATCGTTCCATCCTTTGCATTATTTTGTCAACTGTCACCTTAATCAACGTTGTGTGGCCCGGCCGGCAGAGGGGGAAGAAAGAAAAAGAATAAAAAGCACCAGATGATGAAAGAGGAAAAGGCGTTTGACCCTTCTATACACAGTGTTGCTAACAGCGAGCAGCCGTAGTTTAGTGGTAGAGGAACACAGGCTTAGCAATCAGTGTCCTCGGAACGATCCTAGAGGCCTTCAGTCTTGACAGTCAGAAAACATCTCAGTCGGTGCTCAGTCACATTCTACTTTCCTTGAGTCACATTGTCGGGAAGTAACTGGCCAACTTAATTTCCAGCATTCTCTCCCTTACCATCTCCCAACCTGAGCCAAAGTTTGCCTCATCATTATAAATAAAAGTGATGTATTGAAAGTCGGTCAAGTGACGGTGTCAGTCCAAAGTGTGTGGAAAAAAGGGAGTCACCAGATGGACCTAGGAACCCAGCAGGATGGTTCAGGAAGAGAATAATAACATTATTATTAGGTTTCGAATACTGATACCATCAATTCTGATTTTCTCTCTGGTATCTGTCAGTCATCCAAAGCGATTTAGAGGACTGTACCTTACATTTTTCTTTTTCAATACCTTACACTACTTGATGAGTGCATGTTTGTGACGGGAACGTGGTTTCAGGAAGTTAAACTAATAAAGCTCTATTGTTGCTATCATCATATAAAGAAGCTTTTAACCTCGCATGGATGGGACCTATAGTTTTAAGTACTACATTCCGAATCGCTTCTAGCAACCTCGGGAATCGAATCCGGGATCCCCTACGTACAAATATAAAGATACCATAAACTCACCGGGCAGGCCATAGCAACTGTTAAGATTGCTAGACGAAAGATTAGAAATATGGTGGTGAAACCAATCAGAATTTTTCCAATTAATAGTAAGGAGAAAAACAGCGGTCCAGTGGTTAGGGTCACTGACTTTGGAAAGGTACTAGAGGAACGAATGTCCAAAGCTTGCTGCCCGAGATTTTCCCAATGTTCCCTCGAATTTAGCAGGCGAATGTCAGGGTGGCAAAAAGGCTATGGCCTTGCTCGCTATCTACCTCATCCTTATACCCGGAAGAATGCTCGCCGAGGGACATCATCTCTGTAATGGGCTTAGGTCGCAGCTCCCTGTCCAACCCATAGAAAAAGAAATTAAAAAATAAAAGTAAGGGGAAAACGCTCAAAAAATTACCTGGCTGGTTATATTAAGTGACTTGGGAGTGGTTATATAAAAATACATTAGTTAATAGTGGCGAATTGTAACGATTATATTATTACGAAACATCCGGGAATCCGAAGAAGTACGAACTCTAATTCGAGCTACACGTGTTCGTACTACAATCCACTCAACCACAGCTAACTCACATTAATTTTTACTGATAATATATTTTATGGTAATAACAAGTGAGAATCGCATGTTTTACAATTTATTATTAACATTAAGCTAAAAAAAATAAAGATAGCAAGCAGACATTTTAAAGTGAAACAAAGCGATAAATTGCAATTCTTGTTGTATAATACAAGTTTCTTCCCCAACACTTGTGTAGCTTTTCTCCCCATCCCACGAACTAAATTTAAAATTTCTTGTTTCTCTTTAATCCTTCCTTACTTTTCCGTGATTTACAACATAAAAACGATTATACGCTTGAAATCACAGCCATAACCGCAAATAGCCTCTCACTATTATTAAAAGATAATTTGCCTTGTAGTGGGAAAAGTCCTTGTACAAAATGGTTCTCTGGTTTACAATAACATTCACAATTCATTGTTTATTTTTTTTAAATTTCCTAATTCGTTGACTACTACTTATAACCCATAAATATTATATTGCATAGGTTTTTGTAATAGCTATTGAAGAGTACAATTAACTTTCGACAACCTACACTGAAAAAAGTATCAAACTTAATCAGAAAATACCGAGAAAATAACATATTTACTGTGTTCTAGGTAGCTCGGTTGATCAACAGGGTACCATAAAAAAAAGCGAGGTTGTATTCTCGCTTAGGCCTACATTTTAAAAAATAAAATTCTTACATACCAGAACCACTTATTAATACTTTTACTGTAAAAAAAAAAGTGTTTATTCATTTCTTTCTGTACATTTAAAGTGCATGTAAGTAATTAAAACTTGACTTATTTGGAAATGTGCAAAAATATACAATACATGTACTTTTTTTTTTACAGTGTATATCTTTACCGCACATTGACACCAAATCCTTGAGACGGAAAGTATTTTGTCTTGACTGTCTTGTTTTCTTCTGACTTTTTCTACTTTCATACTCTGTTACCAAAATATGTTTGTTTCATTGTTTCTTTGTAAATAGTTGATCATGAGTCATGATGCATACTTTCTCTCTCTCTCTCTCTCTCTCTTTTTTTTTTTTTTGCTAAATATGGAAACATATTAGCTGCTTTGACTCAGTTAACATCAGTGCTAATAATATTAGTAGTAGTATTTATTTACTACAGGCAGTGCTCGCGGTGGGTTAGAAAAGGCAAGGGAACTCTTGCAGCAGTGCGTTATGGTAAGGGAACGCCTGCACCCAGTGGTGGCGATTGACTACTGAAAGTAAAGGCTATGACCATCCACTAATAAACAGGTAGGGGAACGCTAAATCCAAAATTAAAAAAAGTAAGAGCACGGTGTTGCCCCTACTTCAAGTACTGACAACAGGTATCTAAGAGCAAAGCCTAATCAGAAACTGGAAAAAATGGTGTCACTCAATGAACACTCGCCTGGTGAAACCGAGAAAAACTACTGCACAATCTTTCAGGATAATAGTCCATAATCATCCTACTAGAAAACAGGAAGGTCAGACAGATCCTTTCCCCATTTGTCTCTTCAATGGGATACCAATAATTCTATATTTTTAATTTCCGAAGAATATTTGGCCACGCTCACCAGCACACAGAAAGGGGAGTTTGTTATGTGTATATTTTAACTCGTAGTACGTCACATGTACTGTTGACAAACTTTATTTCGTTAGTTGATTGCGTAGGTCACGGAGAGTCTGTGAAATTATAATTTTTGGTCGTGGGGTAACCCAGCACAACTCCAGAGAATAGGCCTCTGCCCCTTGGCCGTGCTCATCAACACACAGAAGGAAAAGTGGAAGATCCAAACTCTCAAAGTACATTAGAGCATTTATTGAAATTTGTAAAAAAAAAAAAAAAAAAAGAATCCTTACGTATTTTTGTAGCAAAGAAAAAAAAATTTTTTCTCACATAATGTTCATAAAATAAAATGAAATAGATTTCTTAAATAATTATGTTACATCAACTTAATTTACATGTGAGGAAACTCGCATGTCTTTATTTAATTAGTCCCATTGTAGCTATCAGTTGGCTTTTTGAACTTCTCCCAGAATGACACGAAGGTCTTTCTTTCTAACCACTAATGGAGACAACAAAGTCGCTATCTTTTCTTTTTCTCCATTTTAAAGTGACACATACACACAGAGAGAGAGAGAGAAAGAGTACATTAGAAAAGGACTGATATAATACGGTGAACATGGTGACGAAACGTGTCTTCAATATTGGTTTTCTGATTTTCTTTTAAAATTATTCTTTCTTCACAAATAAAAAAGAAAAAAACTTTTAGCTACTCCTGTCTTTTCCTTCTCTCTCTCTCTCTCTCTCTCTCTCCCCATTTCTTTTAAGTTCTTTCTCCCTCGCCCTATCTTCCAATCCTTTATCCTATTCAACTGAATATGGCTGAACTGAAGTGAACAGTTCAGACAACAACAGAAAGCTTAGCTCATCGTCTTTCTTTCTCTGTCTTGTTACGTCTTTTTTTTTTCTTTCTTTCAGGCTTGTCTGCCGGTTGACGCCAATCAATAAACGGACGACTGTGTGCCATTTTGTCCTCAAGAATAAGTAAGAGAAAAGGAAACGACCGGGAATAAAACAAAAACGAAAAGAAGAGTCAAACAAGGATAAACAACAACAAAATAACAAAAGAAAATGCAATGAACAGAGTAGAAAATTGGAATGAGCTCTTTTTTCCTTTTTCGCCGTAACTTCTAAGGTTAGGTATTTGAGTTTTATTTATGGCCTTCAGGCATCTAAGGCTCAGGCAGGGATAGAAGAGGGGAAAGCATGCGAGAAGGCGTCGGCCACGGCCTAAGTTGAAGTTACCATACCGACATTACCCGGTGTGAGGAGAAAACCTGGAAAAACCTCGGTCAGGATGGTCGGCCGTTGGGATTGAACCCACGACCTCCTGAATGCTAAGCCACCTAAGATTAGGAAACCCTTTCTATATTTATAGGATTTCGCAGTCATCAGTCCTTATTTAAAGTATAACGTTCCCAGCAAAGACATGGAAAGTGCAATCCCGGCATTCACCTTGTGTATATGAAGTAGAATGATCGATTCCGAGTTTCTAACGCACATGTTTTCTAACACAAAGCGATCGAAGTGGACTAACGAGTTAGGCCAGCGATCACAAGAGTCTAGGTTTGAGTCCTGGCTGGGGCTTGTTTCTTTTATAGCTTTTAAATGAGTTTACAATCAAGACCGGTAGAAGTTTAAAAAGTTACTAAAAATTACTAAGATTACTTTAGATTACGAGAATCAAAATTGATGGGTAGAATATTTACGTTACTGATACAACAATCTTTGTTTACATGTAGTGGACTATTATGCAATATGTATAACCCTAACTTTTTAACTTTTAACCTTTTATTTATGTTAATAAATATCTGACGATTGTAATACATCTGATGTTCTCATTTGTTTCTGCAATAGAATTTATTATTATTATATATTTAAAAATCTGGTTCACTTTAAAAGATGCTATAAAAATATCCTTCACTTCTTTTTTTTGTTGTTTCAAAACGCGCATGAACACGTAAATGACAATGGTGATTTTTTTACATTTTTTTTTCTGTTAGAAGTGACTCTCTTTTAATATAAGAGACTAGGTTTTGTTTTTAATTGCCCGGTCCTTGATACGCAAATTAATTCGTTAACCTTTTGAGTGCTCAGCTTATTGCTTTTGTCCATCAGAGCAGCGCTACGGGATGACTTTTTCCTCCCTTTTTTATTTTAAAGCGATGCTTTTGTTGTTCAGCGACTACACGAAGGCTTTTACACAGAAACTGCCCATCATATCGCTTGCAGTGGACATTTTTGTGTACCGGTATTTTCTCAGCCGTCGAAATGCTACTATTCCTGCAATCATTCCCCCACCCCACCTACCAAATCGTCTCATTTTTTTTCTAGTCTACGGGGCTCAATCGGCCGGTCTCTCTCTCTCTCTCTCTTGCCCGTACAAGATGCGAAAAGAGGAGGAGTTTTGGCAGATGAGTCTGGGAACATCAGCCTGCTTTGTACAAGGGATGGTGGGATCGGATCGGTTGGGGAGACTGCGCGCGGCAAGTGGTTCGGCCGTGGCCTCTCACAGTTTAACACTCTCCGCTCATTGGGCTGCGGCCAAAAGAATGAAACATCGGATTTCTCAGGGTACATGGTCTCTCTTTCTCTCTCTCTCTCAAATAGAATGCTTTACTCACTCTCACTCTCTGTCTCGCAACCACTACAAAGAAAAATAGCTTACAGCATATTGTTCCAAGCATGAATGAAACAAAGGAAGATAAAAATAACGACAAAAATTTGCGGAAAGTAAAACAAACTTTGCACTTTTTTTGCACTGACTCCAGTAAATTCTGAAAGATCTCAGTGTTGAATAATGAGCTACACAAACAGCAATGACTTCACACAAGACCATCATCACAAATTTTAGGGACAATATTTCTTGAATTCTTGAGAAAATAAAAAAAAAAAAAGCGATCAGAAACTTCAGTCCGGTAATTTCAGGAATAATCTGAGAAAGTTGTCACTATGACCAGAGAGCAAGACTCGAGCTTACGTACCAACTACTTGAAACCCGGGGCAATTTAAAGAGAGTATGGCCGACAACAGGCATCGCACCTGCGTGAGACCATACGTCACTTTCAAAAGCTTCTCGTCGATCAGTACTTTCACTGCTTTTACCGATCACATCATTGTACCAAGGATCAGTATACATATAAAAATAAACTACTGTAAATTTGTGAGGGTATAAACTGTACGGGTGAAAAAAAAAAAGTACTTACCCATATGCAGCAAGCGTGGGATCGTACGGATAATAGCCAGTCGTAGGTTGAAGTCCCGCACTCGTCCATGCTGAGACGTCTGCCGATGAGCTCCCATCTTTTAACGCGTAGGGATTACTCTAAAAAGAACAAAATAGATATTTAGAGTAAATATTAATGAAAATTAATGCTTAATAACTAAACACAAGGGAGCTAACAACACGCATGTAATCTAACGTAAACTGAATTAGCGAAAACAACAAAAATAAATACAATAAAATTAGAAATTAAAAACTAAGGGTTAAACTCCACAGAATATTTTAACCGAGTTAATTTAATCCTCGCGTCAACTGCGACTCATAGATAAAAAAATAATTATAGATAGCAAAGCTCATTCTCTCAATTTATGCCATGACACCTGGTGTTAGCTCAACCAAACGACAAATGAAATAATGCTAGTGATTTCTACATTTGCACAATAATTGCTCAACCATTTCATTTAATAAACTGAGAAGAGCACGAAGTGCGAGCTCGGTATTTGATACTACACTTTATTGGTTCGTAATTCGTAAGCGTAATTACGAGTAGCTTACTAGCATTACTTTATTCCTAGTTCGGTAGGACTGACACCAAGTGGCGTGAATGAGGAGGGACAATGAGTGTTTCCCTTGTATGACTATTTTATCTATGACTCGTGGATTAACTACATTTGGGACTAACATGTTTTCTGGTAACTAGTTATAAGAGAAAACATGAAACTGAACTTAAAATATGATCGAACAAGACATGTTTACCTTAATCTGGATTACAGCCCACATTTTCTTTATAATTCCTCTAAAGTCTAAAGCGACAGCTGGCAGGAATAGCATTGTGCAGTTACAAATTATAGCCCTGTAAATCCTTCCCACTCTTCTTTCTAAAGAATTTCTTTGGAAATACTTCACGTATAACTTTCCACACACCACGAGTTAAGATATTGAAGACCTCGCGGGAGCCGAGAGGTTAAAGCACTCGCTTTCTGTGAGCATGATCAGGGGTTCAATTCCCGCTAAGGACCATTGAATGAAGTCCACTTTACCAAAAACTGTAATTCCCGTCTTTAGAAACTCACCAGCTCGTTTAGGACATAAATAATAAGTCATTCATTCATTAGAATGTTCCTTGGAAAAATTTAACAATCACTCTCTCTCACACACACACCCATACATAAATACACACATGTGCACAATTCCTTATTAGTATTCTTCACCTATCAAAAGGAGTCAAATCAAGGATCAAACAAGCCGCTGCTTGTAACATGTGAGCTGGGCAACTAATAAATCCCTTTGCGGTACAATACACGGCGCCTGACCGCCCAAGTTGTGTTACAGCAAAAGATAAAACGGATTTATTTTCAATACTCGTCATTCCTTGAAGGTGACACAAAATAACACTTTTTTTTTTTTGTTTCTTTCAAAGAAGAAACAAATGTTTGTTCTCACAACTGTCCATAATGCGTGCCACACGTGTATGAACCATTTGTTCTTCTCTACAGAGGAAATGAACGGAATTACTGAACATAGACATGTTCTATATCACCATTTTCGCCGATAAATCACATTTAAGTGACTCTATTTATAAGGTAATATCAAAGTCGCAAAAAAGCTGGAATTACATTGAAAATAAACATTTGCAATTTTTATGCAAATTTTATTGTCTATTTCATTTCTTTTATTCCTTGTTATGAGTTTTTCCCATTTAGAAAATAATTTCAATTTTCATTAAAATAAATAATTACACGCAACTATGATTTGCCTCGTGCCAAACAGTTTCTTTTCCCATTTATTAGACTATACTTTGTTTTTCCTTATTTCATTCCAAATATAAAAGTTTAAATGCAGCCCACGTGGTCCAATGGTTGCGATCGCGGACTTCGGAACTATACTGGAGACTAGAGACATATAGCTTCATGTCCTGGTGCAACTCATCCTGACTCAGAAGTTCCAGTGAATTGCACCAGGCACATGTAACACGGCTAAGACCTTGCCCCCCCTAGTTACCCTCCGAAAAGTGAAAGCAAAGGAATGATCTCTATCACAAATATGACGGATTTAGGCCACAATAATGTGAGTTTATCCCCATCGGTACATAATTTTATATAAAGTGCTTATGTCGGTTTGTGTGAAACATGTCAGGGTGATCGTCTGCTGATAAACCCTGGATCTCCAGAATGCAACACCAACGCTGTTTGTGTGACTATGACTGACCACAACGATATTGTTACCTAAAAACCCTTGACAACCTATAGGGGTCGTTCAATATTACGTCAGCATCCATGGTGTAAGAGGGTTCAAGTTTGTTTTCCTTTGCTGGACACCTGGGCTACAAGGATGATGCATCTGCTTAATTTTGCTTGGAAAGGGGAAGAGGGTCTAAATTGACTAAAAATTGCTGATGTAATATTTAAACGAACACATTGTTGGTTGTGCTGAGACGTTGACTGTAACCATAACAACAGAGCAAAGTGACATCTATCTGACTAACAATTCATATGCAAAAAAAAAAAAAAGACGAATAAGATAAAATTTTGTAAAGTACATGGCGTTCCTCGGAAGATGCTAATAATGAAAAAGTTTCTTTAATTAAAAGTCCAGCAACACAATTATCTATTCTGAAACAAAAGTAACCTTAGCCTTCACAAGTCAAGTTCACGCTTGACACATTTTATGTATGTATATAGTAATTTCCTGATGGTATTCGATAAGAAAAAAGAAGTTTCAATGTAGACGCTCTGCGGGTGTCGGAAGTTTGTATTATATATATTTTTTTTTTTTTTTTTTTCATTACTAGTCCATTAAAAGAATTTTACTTCTGCGAAAATGACAAAGCAAGGAGAAAGAAAGGCACTATACTTAACTTTGTGATGTTTCGTAAACGAAATTGTGCTTTAGTTACACTTTACCATACAAAGCTGGTTCTGAAACCATCAAACACCGGACGCAAGGTCTCTAAATCACAGGATTATCATTTTCTCTTCTCCCTCCGCGGTACAGCAATGAGATTTTTCGCCGCAGCCAGGGAACCACAATGCCTACACACTACTAACCAACTGCGAAAATTATACAGAATGATACGAACCACGCACACCCAAGCGTGTGTCGTGGAGAGATTCTTGTCGCTTTTTTTTTTTTTTTTTTTACATGTGGTTGAAATAGACAAAACACTCATGTGATATTCTTAAAACTGGAAGGAAACACAAATTATATTGCATTTCAGTTTAGAGATGGATTTAGGAAACACTGAGTTACGGGCGTTATCTTTTTATTATTAGTTCTATATAATTTCAATTAATGAGTTGTGCAAGCATCTATGACTTAATCCTTTACGTGTCTGAAGGATGACGTCCCTCTGTGAGCAAAAGTTTCTGCGAAAGGAGTTTGGTTCCTGGGTAAACTCGGATTCGAACCCAACCTGCTTGTTCCATCATTTACCACTACAAAACAGATGTTATATATATCCTGGCCAAGTCCGTTAGGCATTAGTTCAGCAGAAGCGGAGGGCCATCTTAAAAGAAATGAATGAATGAAGAACAGATAAAACAGAATGTTTGATGCAACAGACAAACCACTGAACACTGATTTTTTAAATTTTTTTTTTTAGATACGCACGCAAATATTTCGTTCTACATCCTCTTTGATGCGAAAATACTATATTCACATGGAACTCAAAATGGTGCTATTTTACGCCCATCCAATTTCCATTTACACTACAAATTTCGAAAATCTGACAAAAGTCCCTGCTGAAACCCAAAAGGGTCGGAATTTGTGAGCATATAAGACGACTTACAAGCGATTTAATACATTGGTGATATAATACCTTCGTCAAAATATTGCCGCTGATTATAATGAGGAGTGAAATGCCCGGAAATAAATTTGTGTTTTGAAAGTGTCCTGATCACAGCGGCAAGATGAACCGATAGTGATTTGACCATTGTTTCGCATCAGATGTTAATAAAGTCCAAAAGATGAGACCCATCGTTTTAAAGGGATCCCGAACCACTTGTGCTCTGTCCCCGGGGACCAAACCTGGATTACTTTATGTAAAGGTAACACGCGTTACCGCTCACCCACAAGGAACAGACACAATACAGCAGCACGCGAATATATATTTTAAAAGAGAGAGAGAGAGACTAAACAAAACGTTCCAGAATTTGAAATCATGTTTGAGCAGGAAGTTATGTATCCTATTTGGGTTCTTGTTTCTTTTAGGGAAGGGAAGGAAATATTCATACGAAAAGGAGGTGGGAGGAAAAGTGGATGCCTCCAGTTTGACAGCAGCAAACTCGACGGGTTGTTTTACGCCAAGTAAAATGTCAGCCCTAAACTCTCGCAAGTTTCAAATCGATGTTTACTTTGAAAAGTGTAATAAATAAATAAATAAATAACAGAAGCGTAACAGAAATGTGAAGAAAAAGCAGACAAAAGTACTCCACCTTTTTTCTTCTCCCCCATTCTAGAATTTCACCCTCGCGCTCTACCGCACCTCCCAGCTTACCGGCGTCAGGTGCCAATCTTCTACAAATTCTGCTTTAAAGAAGAAAAAAAAAACCTCTCCTGCTGAGTCAAAATAGGATTTTCCCGAAAATCCCTTTTCACACACAATAGAAAGAGCATTTTCCAACTGCTTTCTTTTTTACTGTTTCTGTTATCTGTGTTGCTTCTTTCTTGTTAAAATGGCATGAATACGAGACCACCAACAGTAGTACGACTTGGACACCTCAAAGAAATACTTTTTTTTTTAGCTACAGTACTTATCTCTATGTTAGA
>JAGDQP010041200.1:0-16998 GCA_022664845.1 Lepisma saccharinum | reverse complement strand
AATAACCTACAACTTTGGCCCTAAAATTGGTAGGTCCTTTCTATTAATAGTCGCTTGGTATTCTACATGTGTGCCCTTCCTAGATCTCAGAAACTACAAGTCCGACAGAGATGGTCTATACACCGCTGGATTCGCCATGTTCTGCAACGGTGAGGAAACGAAGAATGTGAATCTAAAACTTTAAGGTCCTTTTCTCGCTTACTACTCTCCATTTGTACCCCTACGATATTTCAGTAGTCACAACTTCGACAGAGATATGCCATATACTGTTGGAATTGTTATGGACACCGGTTGGAAAATCTATGATTTTGACTCTGAAACTGGCAGGCCCCGGCATTCGCTTACCCCTATTTGTCCCTATGGTTTTAACTCTTTCTTTTGAATACGTTATAAGATAATTTAATTTATATGGGGGCGCTATATTTTTGTCTACAATAAAACTATTACTTAGCTTGTTGTTATTCATTTTCATTCAGCCCTTTTACCGTGCTGTAAATGTCACTGATCTTCACATATTATCTATAATGCTTTACTAAACGTAACCATTGTCATCGTAATAAGCCTTCCCATGTGCTTTTCTACAGTTATCTCACTATAAATGGAAGTTTCATTGTGTCTGTCTTAAAGATTCCTTTCAGATGCTTTATGAGTTTAATCAATGCAATGATAATTCAGGATTTCATACTATCTACACCATCACACAATGGTTTCGTCTTTTAAGATTTTGATATTTCTTTACAGGAGAGGTTCTCAAAATTTTAGAATGGAGTACAACGAATCGAAATTAATATTTTCGTCGTACAAACAAGTAATATTACATAATTTTAATGCTAATACTTAAAAGCGCAAGGATATCTTGCTATTAGTGAATACCGACGAGATAGAACATTTTAGGATGCATTTCTTGTAATCAGAAGATCCTATTATCCATCCCCTGCTATCCTTCTGAGGTTTCTCTCAGTTACGTTAGGCATATTATGGGATTGAACCTTGAATAATACAATGCAACAACAATGCAAAGGAGTAAATGTTAGAAAAACAGACAAAACGTTAATTTATTTGAGTGAGAAAATAATAATTTCTACCTCCTCTGCTAATCAATTCTTCTATTTCAGGATGAAATTAGACATTATTTTTATATTTTCTCTCTATGTTTGAAATGTACATCTGGGTAAGATTTAAAATAAGTACGGTTTAAGAGCCCTTCGTACGTACGGTGCGAGGATGTGTGTGAATTTTCAAATTTTGAAGATACTGAACAAATGACAAGCAATAATTTAATTTGGAAAGCGGACTCAATAATACATGCAAATATGTGTCAAATGAACTATCTGAGATTTTGACATTGTTTAATTAAGCTGAGAAATTAAAATTCCCGTAATTGCGTAGGCGTATGACATGATGAATTACGGGAATTCAAACTTCTCAGCTAAAATGAACAATGTCGAAATCTCAGACAGTTCATTTGATACACATTCCCAAGGATTATTGGGGCGGCTTTCCAAAATGTCATTCTTACTTGTCAATTGTCCAATATCTTTAAGAATATGAAAACTCTCTCTCTCTCTCTCTCTCTCTCTCACACACACACACACACACACACACACACCCGTATATCCGAAGGCATCTTAAATGTATGAGAATAAAATATTTTAAAAAATACCGTGCACCAGGAATTAGTGAGGAAAGTTTATTGGTAAGGATTCTTTTATTTTGCTTGCTGCTAACACAAACTTGAAAATTAGGTTCTGTTTTCATCTTGGACTATCGAAATCAAACTTATGATGAATGGAATATTTGCCCCTTTATTGCATGTGGCTAGCTGATTTACCCACCCTTTGGTATGGGCTGAATTAAATATGTTAGGAACATTAACAGCTGCACTACCACATCCTAACTACAACAACAACTACTACTACTACTACGATAACAACAACGACAACGACTACTACTATTAGTAGAAGAACCCGTTATCTATATCTTACGTATTGCAATTTCTTCAAATCTTAGTTAATCCAATTATTAATTCTGGATTACAGGAATCAAAAATTGATTAAAAATCTAAACAATTTATTGATTTGATTATTTTAAATTAACAATGGAAATAATTGATTCATTTCATTGTTATAAACAATATGATTACTGTTTTATTTAGTTGACCACACGGTCAGTTCCGGCGACTTAAAATACCTGTACGACCTGCTCTTTTGCACAAGGAACACGTATGCAAAATTTGATGGAAATCGTTGCACGCATATAGATATGTATAAGTAACAGACAGGCACATTTTCAGATTTATATAGAGAGAGGTGTCAATATTGGAGAAACTTGAATGACTTAACATATTCCCTCGTTCCAGTGACAAAACGTTATTACATTTATAAATTAAATAATTATTTTCCACCAAGATTGTGTGCCAGAAACCAAACTTTTGCGCACCAGAAGTGATACTCATACGGCAGTATTGTCTCCATACAGGCTTCAGCATTATATCGATATGTCCTTCTTTTATTTCTCTTTCAGGTGCTGTTTAGTAGATTTTTGTATTCTATAAAATTAAGTAACAAGAGTAATAGTTCAAAATAAGGCAAATTATTTGTATCCAACAGATTAGGTAATCGTTGATTATACGGTAACATCGCGTCTTCGGATCGGCATAACATTCAAATACAGTTGATTATAGAATTGCTGTATTTTCAATTGATGTATTCATTCCCCTGTAGTGCGTGGTTATCTCCATACGCATATACTTTGTTATAAAATCATCAGGCAACAGGAACCTTACTTATTTATTAAATACAGCAACTATTGTACTGCATCTACTCTATTAGATTTTAATGAAGTTAACTTAGATAAGCCATTCAAGCAATGTTCTATTAAAATAGTTGTAAATTGAATCAAACTATGTTTTTAAAAGAAGTTTTTATTTATAGTCTTTGTTTCATTTCTACCAGGTGCTTGATTTTATGAACTCAGGAAATTGTAATTAATGAACTTAAGAATCAAACTCACTTTACCATATACACTAATTGCACTGTTAATAATATAATGTTTAACATTTATTGAAAAAATCCAGAGTACTCATTTGCTATTCTCTCTTGGTTTGTTATAGTTTTGTAGTATAATTTACACTCGACAGCATAACTAACCAGATAAATATTTGAAGACTTCGAGAAAAAGTAATATTCTAGATTTACTTTATTTTTCTATGTTAGTAATTGCAAGTTTGATTTACTACATTTTTTTATTAATTATAATATACAAACTTGCCTTTAACTGTCGTTTTCCACTACATATTTTCTTGAGACTTAAGACAAAACAATAATTTCAATTTGGATTTAATTTAAGCCCTTTAGGCAGTTTTGGCTCAGCTCAAGTGACTTACAATTGCATCGAAAGTTATCATTATCGTACTTCGAGGTCTTCGTGTTTTATCAGTCAAGTTTTACAATTCAACAAAAGCGTGTTATTTAAAGTTTCTATGAACAATTTTTATTTAAGACATTCCAAGTTTGTTCCTTAAGGAAGTTCTTGAATTCTCATCTTTTTCAGTAGACGATGCATTCAAAAGGAAGTATAATTTATGGACTCAAGAATAAAATACACATTGATTTCAACAACTACGTTCTCAATTGGATGTTCCAAACTTTCTTTCAATTTGTCTCTTCAGAGGTATCCTTCATCTTCATATCTTTTCTGCAGTACGGTTTTCACTAAATATTAAGTTAGAGTGTTGAGCTATATCCACGAGCGCCTGATAATGACTTGATATGTTGACAAATATAATACACTGGTGATGTAGCAGTATTGGTACATATATAATTGCGAAGCACTTAAAAATCAGTACCACTTTTTATATTTTCATCAACTACTATAGGGTAAAGCTATTAATTCACAATGAATACACTGTTTATGACATTAAACTACTGGCAGACTTGACACACGTATCATAACCTGTCCCCTTACCTCTGGCGGGTTTTCTTTGAGCACTGGAACAAACGCATTTTTATAGTATTTCGTTTCCTCAATAATTATTATCTAAATTAATTTACTCAAGTTGATGCTGTATCGATCGTGGTGCTTTCCAAACTTTCCTGCTTTGTAAATTATCTGGAATGTACATGTACTCTTCAAGAAATTGTTGTTCCTAGTATGTTGCTTAGATTACTTTTTGCCTAATAGTTAGGTCTGTAATTTAATCTAAAAAAGAAATATTTACAAGAGTCACAAGCAAAGTTAATTTCTTCTTCCTAAAACAATACTTATGATGATGGCGAAACTTAAATATGTATTTTAGACTCTTAACGCTTAGACAAACTGCAGGCACGGAAAACGTAGCGTTTCATGTACGGTATTATATTATATTATTACTGTTTTTTTTCTACGCGCACGTCTATCTGATCTGCTCCTATGCTATTGTTCAATTCCTATAAGTTTTTGGTTTAAGGTTTGAACGCAAGTACCGCTTTGTCAAAAGGTAATTTGTTATAAATTTTGGACATACTACCGAAGAATGTTAATCGTAAGTAAACAGGAATTTTGAAAATGTAATACACTTAGCACGTACACATATTAAAGTTACAGGATCCAAAATTATCTCATTCAAGTAGCAAATGTCCATCACACAACAATTCAAGAACTAAAATAACCCAATACAAAAAATAAAATAAAATAAAATCTTTTCTCATCGTGGTTCGAGTTAACGAATCATGAGTGTTACGAATAATTTTACACAATATTCTGTATTTGAATAGTACACAGAACCGTATTTGACAGTATCATTCATATTCACCCAAAACACATGAACTCTTTTACATTATGCATAGAAGATATACAACCAAGTTCTTATTTAATTAGACGCAACACTTCGGAACTCCACATAGTAAAATGTCGCCGTCGCCGTCGCCATCGACAAGCTTCTAATAATGCGATAGAAATATTGGGGTAGAACCGCTTAGAACAGTAAACATATTAAAGTTTGAATTTGTCTTCCTTTAATATGATGCTTAGCGACTAGAACAGGTGAGAATCATATAGTGTGATATTTGGGCAACATGGTGTTGCACCAAATATTCTCAACGACTGCGAATTGTCCAACAAGCCAACATAGCTAGAAATGGTTTGTGTTACTATATACTAGTACAGATCATAAGTACAGGATATTTAATTTTCAGTTACTAGTGGGCAGGTTGAACTATTCTGACTTTCCTAGAGCGTGGGTTGTTTCAATAACTGGAAACAGGAGTCTACCAAAGCTTCTATGGTTTCAGTGAGTTTATTTTTGTTTGTTTGGGGACAAATTTATAGAGTGCTGATCAATGACAACATCGTCTGGGAGGACACACTTGTTATTCATCACATGTTAGTGGCCTATAGAAAAACGGATCCATTTTCTGACCACACCCAGCGATCAAAACGTACGTATTTCTTAACAGATCGAAGTCTTCATGCGTTTGCCAATTATTCTCTTCAACGTCTAGGAGAGCCTTGTTATCGATTATTATCGGTCTCCCTGACAATGGTACGTCTCGAAGGATTCTTAACTTTTGTGAAATTACCTGTCCAAACTTTGGACCGTCCGTTCATTCACAACATCAATACCCGAAACTTGGGTTCATTTCATTGTCTCTACTTCTATCCTTTTTATTTCTTTAACGCTGTGATTTGTTAAAGATACCACTTGAAGACCACAGAGAAAGAACATATTTATCATACACGAAAAAAATATTCTTACTCCGTGAATTACAAGCACGTAAACACTCTCCTGTAAAGTCAAGAAAATGGGGAAAGCACGTTTTCTTCTGGTCTTCAATTGAGGATGACACCAATTCCGAATCCTTAACACATCATCACATTTCAACGCAAAATCTTAAAGGCTTTTCATTCTGAGTGAAATCGCCTTTACAATTCCTCAAGAATTTATCTACATAGTTTTTTTTAATGTGTGCTTAAAGGATCACTGTAACCAAACAAGTAAGATAGTTCTTTTTCAACACTGTTAATTATTGTGATTTATGAAGTAACGTGCCTTGACATTAATTATGTTCATATGATTTCTTAATTAAAGTGTCTGAAATAATTAAATATAATTTAAATAAAGGACACGCCTAGAGCAACGACGCTTTTCCGTCGTTGCCTTAAGATTTTAACATCGAGGGTTAATTTACTAGAGCAACGACGGGACGGAACGGCACAATACTTTGCGTAAACAGAATTTTTTAGTAAACAGTACTTTTGCGTATGCCCACCGCCAACAGGGGACTTCAATTCTCTAGTTACGAAAATCTTTCTCCGTTTATTTTTCGATGAATGAGTTACCGTTAGCGAAGTCGAATACAGAACAAAGTGTACTTAATGAGCAACAAAGTCATTCTGAAACTAATAAAGAAGGACAAGATCCTTATTCTGTGGAACTTTGAACATTATATAGTTAAATTTTGTATATTGTCTTCAACCAACTGTATCACTATAGCACTGGTAAAACACAACATTACATTTACCTTCAACAGCTTTGTATTAAGTAAATTTGAAGGCTAAATGTTAAAACCCTACAAGTTAATTTACGCTTTTTTTCTGAAATCACAAAAGATGTAAACTTCCATAATGTTAGAACGAGAACTTAAGAATTTTCTTCACTTGTTTACTTTTACAAAACCTCAGGAATATGGAATTCAACGAAATTGTCTTACTCTAGTAATAGTATTGGAATTTTGAAAAATTGTTCTCCGGTTTCATAGGTTCAAAATAAATGAACTTTTCTCGTTTTGACAATCAATATTTCATACAATGCACACAATTTCATTTTAAAATCGGAAATAATAAAAGTTATAATCTAGTCTCAGTGAATTGAAACCTTTTAGAATTAAGCATTCTTTAGCTAATAATATTACATGAGTCTGATAAGACCTAATTGAAAAGAATATCTTAACTACGTTTCCATATTTTTAAGTTTTACATTTTAATTTCATTGTTATTACTCACAGAAAAAATTCAAAAAGAGTGCATTTTCTGATCAGAATGTTCAACTTCAAGTTATGCATATTCTCTCATAGTTGGTATATTCGTACTACTTGTTATACAATTAATTTTATAATTATTATTTTTTAAATATATATATTCTTACGGTCTGGTGTAAATTGTATGCTTCATTTTGATGCGATGTGAACAAATTTTACATATTATGTCACATCAAAAAACCTCAAGAAAATGTACAGTGATCACATTATTTACTTAAACATATTATTAGAAATGAACATAATAACATTGTAAGAGAAGTAGTGTTGTAAAAAGTATTTTTTCTGTGAAGATTTTTTCAATAAAAAGCATGGTTCTTTTTCATGTTTTTCTACATGTCATTTTCTTTCAGACAACAAGTATTCATTGCTTTACGCTGCAGATAATTAATGTAATCAGCAGTATTGGGGTTAAAATCTTCAGTCATTTATCCCCATTTACTATTGGTTTGTTTTCCTGCAGCCTTACGAGGGAAATCATGGGATTATTTATGCATTCACTGCGACATTCCTACGCTTCCTATATCTTGAACCTCATAACATAAGGAGTTAACTAAGGACGTATAAACTGAAGTTATGGTAGTTGTAGTTTGAAATACCATACTGTAAACTAGCTAAATATATTTCATCTTTATTTACCTAATTTCCATCGTTTCGTACTTTTAGCCATTTTGTAGTAGCTTAGTTTATGGAGAAATAAATTTGTGGCTAGGTTATATTCGGATGCTCTCTTCAGACTATATTGATAACATAATATACCGGTCTTGGAAATGTCATTAAACTCTCAATCCCATACTTTCAATTTTCAGCAAGTTTATCACCGGAAGTAACAATAACCAATATTTCAATACGATTGTATATCCGTTCTCCGAAAGATATTAGATACTATCCGCGTGCAAGTAACTAACTGAGAATGTTCAACCAAAGTGGTGCTCACAGGAAATCTGTTGATAACTACACCCGATTCTTCGATTCAATTATATCTGCTGTTCGTGCCAAAATTCGAATACTTGAATTACTTTTTATAACAGCCACTTGATACTTCCATCTATTTTTCTCTTTTCTAAATTTAGTTCTAAGGCCTTTAGGCAACCTCGGCTGGGGCCGTTCCACCTAAGAGCCTGTCTCCTTGGCACACCCCACACCTATGGTGCATCGTTCCCTCGGTTCGATCCTTGTACTTTGTTCACCAACTAATATACAGTTCAAACAACAAAGACATTGAGAGAAACAAAAACACAATCTTCATGAATTTGATTAATGTGGGTTTAAACTACATAATTCATCATGATGTCAATCCTCAGCTAAAACAAGAATATCCCATTATCACAGAATTGTTTATATCATTGTTATGATTAATTGTTAAACCTAACCCGGTTAATGAATTAGTCATCAATGAATGGAAAACAAACGTTGTGAATAGAGAGAAAGTGACACAGGAAGTTTACCCGAAAACAAAATATTGCATTCTGTATTTTCGGAACTAATATAACATCCATGTAACCTTTCCTTCAAAGTATCTGATTTAGTGGTAGAGCGCTCGCAATTGATGGGTAGTTTCCTCGGTCGAAACGCTAATATTAGTTGAAACAACAAAGAAGCTGTCAGCAAACAACACTAAATGATCCGCCAATTACATTAATATGGCTCTGAACTACGTGGTTTATCTTGATTTTAATCTTAAGGTAAAACAAAAAATATATCCTATTCTCAGACATTGGTTCGTTTCATGGTTCAGTTGTCGAACTCAATACGGGGAAATAGTCATCATTGAATAGGATATGAAAAGTATAAAGTTTGTGAATACAGGCAATGTTACAGAGGCAGTTTACTCGATAACAAAATATTACATTGCATTCTAAATTGTTAGGAATTTATATAAGCCATCCAACATTTACATCTAAGTCTCTATCTAATTGTTAGAGCGCTCACCTCTGGTGCGTTGGCTTCTCGTTTCGACCGTGTTCTGATTACTCGGTCCGAACGCTAATATACATCTCACGAAAATCCGACCCTATAAAATTTGTATTATATACTTCCTTACATCAATTGATGTACAAGGCATTAAATCACTTTCAAGGAGAATCATCAGGATATTTTTTAGAACTTTGGTAACTAAATATTAAGTTTGTTACTTGAAATTTCATATTGGGTTGCAAGGTAGTGGAAGAGATAACAAAACATAGTACCTCGTGCGTAGAAATAATTTAATTATCCACGCACGATTATTGTAATGTAAATAATCGACTCCTGCAACTAGACGATTGTTATAACGTGAATTAAAATAGTTTTTATATATTCATTTAAGTAGATATTTCTTAGGTACGGCATGTGGTAGCCATTTTATACTAGGAAATAAGAGAAAATTAAAAACAAATACTATAGTATGAACAAAAACAAATATAAAAGATATAATAACATACAATAGATACGGCATTAATATTAAAATAACTCCCTTTCACAAAATATCATAAATGTAGTATTGTGAAAGTAAAAGTCAGAATGGTTAGATTGTGTGTGATAAAGATATGGAAAGTCTGATTAAAAATGATTTCTTTTCCAAAGATAATCTTGGAGTACAAGTAGTCGTTATGCCTGTTATTTGTTCTCGGAACATGTAACTAAAACAAGGGAAGAAAATCATTTGTGCGGACATTATCATTCATAATTCATAAGGTGGCTCAGTGGAACAATGCTCATCTCTGGTGCATGGGGTCTTCGGATCGATCCCGGTCCATACAATGGGTGATTTGTGGTGGACAAACCTCGTGCGTGAGTTTCATAGGAGTTCTCTCGTTTCTTCACACTTTCCTCGTTCCACCAATTCTACCATCATCGTCCATTTGGCCTGCGCCATAGTTGCCTCAAGGTCTTAATAATAAAATTCAAAATCATAATTTTAAAGGAATCTAAGGAATCTTTAAAACAAATTTAAATATGCTAAGTGTCTAATATACGCAGATGATGTAAAATTATAAAAGGATATTAGAAACCTACAAGATGCTTTTCAACTGTAAATAGACGTAAATGAACTACATGAATGGGGCTTGAGTAATAACCTGAATATCAATATTAAACAATGTACTTCCATTATTTTCTCTAGGACTAAATTCACTCAACGCTATACGTATTGCATAAATAATGGAAAACTTGAACAGCTGTGCTCTATTAAGGATCTTAGTAGTAACATTGGCTCCAATTATGATTCAAAAGAGAGAAAATAAATTCAAATTCAATATGCCATTTTAAAAGCATACTTCGCACATAGTCAAATAACATAGTCAATAGTCAAATACATACAAATAACTAGCATTTGTAATCAGAAATGATAAATGTTTTAATAGTATATATATATATATAGTATTCGTGTATGATACAATAGTTTGGTTAGAAGCAAACTAGAATACGCATCACTCATCTGGTCACCTAGTTATCAACCACAACAAAAGAGAATAGAACAAATTCAGAAAAGGTTTCTGCGATTTCTATATTATAAAAAAGTATTGTGTATCGTCTTATCAAAAATACCCTATAAACAGTTGTTACATGAATTTAATTACATTATTCTAAAAAGCAGACGGGAAATATCTGATGAGATATTCCTATAGAAAACTGTAAATGGTATTCTTGATAACGCCACATGTCTATGTAGAATAAATTTTAATGTACAGAAAGTGTAATTTGTTCCAGAGATTAGTTATCATGTGTAATTCCAAGAACAGAAAAATACAACACTCTTCTAAGTTTCCTTAATGTACAATAATTTATTCGACAAATGTAGAGATCTAGATTTCAGTCTAACATTTTCATTATACACAAACTTATTGAAAAAAAGTATTGGTTCATGACATGACCAAAGACCAAAGTCTACGGTGGAGTTTGACAAAGCATTAGGATATATACTTCAGTCGCTTCCGAGTATAACTACTGCTCAATTTTAGTTGGAGACGTTAACTATAATTCCGTCAACCCCTCTATTAGAGATACATTGTTTTTCGATCTAATGGAGTCCTTGGGTTACAAGCAACTTGTTACCATGCCAACCAGAATAACTGATACTACAGAAAGTTTAATTGACCATATACGAGTGGTATATACAAACCATTGACCATATATCGTATATACAAACAATGACTCTTTGCACACAAAAACAACCACTGTTATGCATGATTTGAGTGATCATTTTTTCACATACACTACATTGCATGCTACACCAAATAAAGCACCACGAGTTCTCGTAACAAAGCGCACATTTAAGCATTTTAATGAAGAAAAATTTGTAGAATACTGTTCGTATCTTCCTGTACAAATCAAATAACATATCGGACATTAATAAAGAGGTTGTCTTCCTCACAAGCTTGATTTGTGATGCTCTTGATATCTTTGCTCCAACAAAAACTTTTCGAATACGTCCGAGCAGAAGACCTTGGATCAACAACTACTTGCTCAAACTTATTTCCTTTAAAAACAGAATATTTAAACAGTCCAAGACTACGGGTGCATGCTCATGGGATCAATACAAAATGATTCGAAACTGGTGACAAAGGAAATAAAGCAAGCAAAAAGGACGTATATTTTGAACGAATTTATTCTGGTCAGTATACTACCAACAACCAACATCGGCTCTCTGACTTTCTCACGGGGCGCGAGAAAAAGAGTACTGATATCCCGTCAATAGAAGTAAATAATGAAATAATAACAAATAAGGAGGAAATTGTGAATTTCATTAATTCTTACTTTGCTAATATAGGGACCAACATATGTAATGAATTAAATGGAAATCGGATGCGCAACAATGAACACCACGTTCAATGACTCGGCAATTATGTATAATGACTCCCCCCGGACACAGCGATTTCAATTTAAACCTGTCTCCACTAACTCTATTTTTAAAGTACTCACAGGACTTGATGATAAAAAAGGCTGTGGAATTGATGGTATTAATAATCGTGTATTACGACTTCTTGCACCGTGGATATCAGAACCACTAACGGACATAATAAATCATTCTCTTCAGAATGGTATAGTTCCTGACGCTTGGAAACATGCGGTGGTCACTCCCATTTTCAAAGGAGGATCGCACACTTAAAATCCACGATAAATAAACATAATCCACGAAATCTTAAATTATATGTAAGATTTTTTTTTAAACAAATGGCGTATAGTATACTATGGTATTTGTCGCAGGTGATTCCCCCCCTTTCCCTAAAAGAAAGTGGCTTGGTAAATAAATTCAAAAGCGTATTTTTCTGGTGTCATCATTTGTTTAAAATAACACGAGAACAACTTCTGTTATCATATTCAGGAAAGGTTTCAGTTTTTTTTTAGTTTCAAACGCAAGGACGTGCACTATAATTACATAGAACGATTTACCCAACATGTAATGAATGTAATTCGTTTACAGCCGCAATAATAAATACATGATTTTCGTCACTAGAACTGGAAGCACCAGTAACAATTTATCAGTGGGCATTTCAAAACAATTACTATAGGATGTAGTATTTGACATGGTATATGCGCTTATTAGTCACCATGCTTTAGATGACCTATCAATTAAACAATTGAGAAATTGCATTTATTTATATAAATAAATTAGAGTACCTAACTAGTACAAATATTCCCGGAACGTATTTGGAACAAAATTTGATGTAACATTACAGATGCATTTACTGCTCTCATCACAGTTAAAGATAATCTACACAGTGTATATACAGGGTGATTCAGGCCCTCTGGTGCAAACTTCGGGAGGTGAATCCTCATATCAAAACAAGAAAAAAGTTAATGTGAACAGGCGCCCTATCATGCGTAGTTTCGGCGCTAGACGGCCACAAAAACATCCAAAACTGTAATTCAAGGTAATTTATTTCGAATACTAATACCTGCAGAATTTCGTTTCGTCAAGGAAATCAGACTTGCTCGTTCAGAAAATGCACATATCAGAGATGATGAAAAAGAGGGCGAGGGATTCCCCGAGTGAAATGAGGGATTCCCAGAGAATTGTACAGCAAATGTTGGTCCAACAGAGCAAGTAGAGGATCACTTCCTGTCAGAGAACAACACCACATTGATTCCAAGGGGATATCTAGGGGAATCTTAGGGAATCCCTCATTTGACTCGGGAATCCCTGGCGCATTTTCCCATCACTTCTGACATGTCTATTTTCTGAAGGAGCAAGTCTAATTTCTTTGATGAAACGATGGGCCGCCAGCTCTACAGCTATTAGTGTTCGAAATAAATCGCCTTGAAATACAATTTGGGCTTTTTGGGGGGACCTCTAGCCTCGAAACTACGCATGATAGGGCGCGTGTTCATATGAACTTCTTTTGTTGTTTTGATATGAGGATTCAGCTTCCGAAGTCTGTACCAGAGGTCTTGAATCACCTTGTATATGATAAAAGTCCTGACTGACGTATCAACTCCTAGGTCAAACGGTTTACGGTGGAAACATAAAATTTATATAGTACATAGATTTCATGCCGTAAGGTACCACTTAGGAAGGATTTTTTGAAATTCGGCTTCAAAAGAGGTGAAATAGGGTTCCAATTATTTTAATATACAATGTCCATATCTCGGAATCCCTTACAAACAAGAAAGTTGGTATTTATGCTTTCCCTTTAAAATAATTAGACACGTCTTTCACCGTTTTCTGATATCGGCTCTAGAAGGGGAGGAAGCAGGGTGGATTTTAGCGCACCCCTATGAAAGTCAGTGAATAAGGGAAGATAAACAGTTTGTCCTGTCTGTCTGTCCGTCCCCTCTAGATCTCAGCAACTACAAGTTAGACAGAGTTGAGCCATACACTGTTGGATTCGTCATGAACTCGAACGGTGGGGAAGGTGACGTTGACTCTAAAACTGACAGGCCCTCTTCATTGACTTAGTTTTCTCCATTTTCAGATGTATTTTCATATGATGTTTGCTTCCCCACCCCCCTGGATCTCAGTAACTACAAGTTACACAGAGTTGAATTATACACCGTTGGGTTCGTCATGGCCTGAAATGGTGGGGAAAGTTATAATTTTGACTCTAAAAGAGGCAGATCCTTTTGCATCGCTTGGTATGCTCCATTTGTGTCTCTCCTAAATCTCAGTAACTACAAGTTCGACAGAGATGAGCCATTCACCGTTGGATTCGCAATGGTTTCAAACCGTGGAAGCACATATCACATAAACTTTAAAACTAACATGTACATTTGAATCGCCTAGTAACTTCAATCTGTATGTTTCTGCCCCCCCCCCCCTTTAGATCTCAATAACTACAAGTCACACTGAGGTGAATGATATTCCGTTGAACTCTTCATGGCCTGAAACGGTGGGTCGAAATTATCAGTATGACTTTAAAACTGGTAGGTCATTTTGAACTGCTTAGTATTCTCCATTTGAGCCCCTAATAAATTATCTGTAACTACAAACCCGACAGATATGATATACACCGTTGGATTTGTCATGGTCTGAAACGGTGAGAAAAGCTATGGATGTGACTCCAAAACTGGTAGGTCCTTTTAAATCCCTTAACATTTTCCATTTATCTCCCTCCTAGATTTCAGTAACTACGAGTGTGACAGAGATGAGACATACAGCATTGGATTCGAAATGGCCTGAAACAGTGGAATAACTTATAACTTTGACCCTAAAACTGGTAGCTCCTTTCTAGTTGCTTAGTATTCTCCCTTTTTAACCCTCCTAGATCTCAGTAACTACACGTCACACATAAATGATCTATACACCGTTGGATTTGTCATGATCTCCAATGGTGAGGAAAACTATGAATGTGAATCTATAGCTGGCAGATCCTTTTTATTTGCTTATTATTTTCCATTTGTGCCCCTACGAGATTTCAGTAGCCACAAGTTCGACAGAGATAAACCATACACCGTTGAAATAGTCATGGACATCGGTGGGAATATCTATGACTTGAACTCTGAAACTGGCCGGCCCCGGCATTCGCTTAGACTCCATTTGTCCCTACGACTTTAACTCTTTCTTTTGGATACGTTATAAGATCATTTGAATTTATACGGAGGCACATTGCTATTGTCTACAATAAATCCATTGCTTAGCTTCTTTTAATATTACTATACTGACTGACATATCAATGTCCAGGTCAAATGGCTTAAGCTAAAAACTTGAAATTTATGTCTAATCTGGCTTTAACTAACCATTTCATTGATGTTCGATCAGGGTGCAAAAGAATGTGATTTTTCGGAAGTCTAAATGAAAAAGTTATTTCTTTTTCTTTAAAAAAAAAAAGATAGAGAAAATTTCATGGGGTCGAACCCGATACGCTTTGAACAGCTGTCACTTGATTTATTCACTACACCATACAACCCGATGTTAGAAGAAGGATTCTGAGCAGTTTTTATAATAATGAGAATGGGCTTATATAATCTATACATATAAACATAGGTTATGACTAACATATCAACGTCCAGGTCAAATAGCTTAAGTTAGAAACTTGGAATAATATGTCTAATCTGGCTTTAACTAACCTATTTCACTGGTGTTCGGTAAGGGAGCAAAATAGTGTGATTTTACGAAAGTTGAAATGAAAAAACGTTATTTCTTTCTTTTAAAAAAAACGAGAGAAAAATGTCCATGCCATCACTTAGGAACGAACCCGATACCCTTCGCACAGATGTCCAATGGTTTATCCACTACACTAGCCTTATGTTGGAAGACGGGTTCCAAACAGTTCTTATAATAATAAGAATGATTATATATAATCTTCTATATAAAAACAGAAGCCCTGACTGAATTCTAACCCTGACTGACTTCTGACTTCTTGGCCAATGAGAGTACGCAAAATGAGAGTTGGCCTCAACTTACTGTTAGCGCTGACTAGAAGTTTAGTGGTCGACTGTAGAACTGGCTCTAAGAGCCTTTACCAATTCCTGAAATCGACGCGAGCGAAGCCGCGGGTAGCTGCTAGTTTGGTATAAAGCAGCTAAGGATATCTGGCCTACTCAGTGAGATTGTATGAGATAAATGTAGCAATTCACAATTGAGTGCAGAATGTTTACCGGAGGGAGACTGGTTGCACTTTTTAAGTGAATGTAAAAACTAAAAAGGAATTTGGAAGCAGTTTTCCTATTTAATGGCTAAAATGATACGATGTGGTGCAGATATTATATCTGTAATGGACTTCTTTTTATTTCCAGGTTCTAAGTTTTATTCTAATACAAAACATAACATTATAGTCTGGCTTTGTGCTAATAGAATAGAATATATTTTATTAAATTTAAATCAGAAGTTTTTCTTAGATTATTATATGTCATTCGTTTTAAATTTAAAGAAGTTTTAGGTCTGCAGGAAAAAAAATGTTTACTATTTTTTTTACAAAGAGTAATTCTGATGGCGATATGATACTATAACCAAAGATAGAGGGGGGAAATTCCATAGTGCCTATGGAAAAGAAATCCATAGTTAAGTTTTGAAATAGTTGTACACTTACGAATTGTTATATTCTATTGTAAACTGTTCTGTTCAATAAATCTCGATTATATAAAAAAAAATAGTTAGAGCGCTCATCCCTGGGGATTGGGGTCGTCGTTTCAAACCCTACTCGTGTCATGAGGACTTTGTGGTGGACAAAAACCGTATGCGTGGGTTTATCGGGGTTCTCCAGATGCCTCCCAATTTCTTCATTCTACCAATCATCCATCCATCCGGCCTGAGCCGAAGTTGTCTAAGTGCCTTAAAAATTAAATTCAAAATTCGAAGTTATTTAAAGTTTTTGAATTTAATGTCAGTCAACATATTTCTCTGATAAAATCTTTTATACAAAGCAAATCACGAAAAACGGTAGTTCTTCGGGTGACGCTAAGAAAGAAGTCTGTTAGTGGTACTCATATATCTGCAGCTAATTTCGGATCTAGCGAACTATAAGCCCAATGTTGATGTTTGAACTTGCATTTGAAAGCTCTTTGCCATACTAAGACACAGAAAAAATATGAGTCGGTAGGACCTCCCTGGGACACCCTAGAGCGG
>JAGDQP010041199.1:0-16998 GCA_022664845.1 Lepisma saccharinum | reverse complement strand
CGAGACGGGCCGAAGTCATTAGCTACTAAATGTCTCAAAAATACAAAATTTATTTTTCACGGAAATCACTTGTGGGTACTTTATTCTAAAAATAACTTAAGCAAGTTGGGGCTGTTTCTTTCACTGTAACAACAATTGAAATTCGGTTGTTTTTAAAAATGTCACATTTTTCTCAAATACACTTTTAAATAACATTAGTTTTCACTATAGTTTAGGCCACTGTTTGTGAACCTTTTCATCTGGGGAACCCCTGAAACATTTAACAAACTTTTGGTGAAGCCTGACTTCCAGGCAAATAATATTTTATCTAGTCTAGAGCAAAATGTAAAGTAGTATTGTTAAGTAAATGAACCGAACAGTTCATATGTTTAGAATACTGATTTTCGCGTAAACCCTACCATTGTGTCCAGGAACACTTGGGTGTGAAAAGTAACTTTTACATCTCCTAGCATGTGTGATTTCGAATTTTAATCTAACTCTGCAAGCGAAGGGCAGAAGTGTGGGGTGTTCGAATAAAATAAGTTCAGCAATTTTATTCGAATTTTTTTTTTTTACAGATATTCCTTCCTAACGACTTATCTACATTCCCATTTTCTTCGCAAGATTTTACCAAAACTTATGTAGCGCGGTTTAAGACGTACTCCTTGTCAGAAAAAAAAGCTGTCTCAATCTATGGTGCATCGTGTACGTCAAAAAAAGAAGAGCAATGAAAGAGTTGAAAATTTGTCGTTAAATGGCAGGCAATATTAAACAAAAATGTTCGAGAAGGAGAACGTTAAACATTTATGAGAAATAGATTACTTAATAATAATTATAGTAATTTACCAACCCTTATTATCAGACTCAAGACAATCCACTACAGTATCGCAATGAACTACAGTAGAAGCTCCATTGAACGCAATTGTCGGGGTTATGCTTTATCCCACGGTAAATCTAAAAATCACCTATAATGCGACTGAAGCCGGGGCGGGAGACTGGTTAAAATAGGACAAGATAATTTTAAGAACGGCACTGTACTTAAAATACATAGACAACTTAACCATTTACAGTAGACATATTAGGCTTACTTCAGTGAAATGCATAAATGCTGCACTGTACTGTGTGAACTTACATGTTTCCGGATCACTGATAGGGTGGCTTTTTTATTGTCTAAAAAAACTTTAAGCCTTGTTTGACACCTTATACTGCCATAACGTGAATTAACGAACGTTACCATGGGTTATATAGGATGTGCTTATTGTAGTTTTCTAGTAGGACAAGAGAGGTACCTACTGTTCTGCAGAGAAGTGAGCCGTGATAACATAGAAGTAAATAACGAGGCTTTAAAGAGTGATTGGTGCGAATCACTGTATAAGGTCTGCTTGACACCAAAATATTTATGCTACTATAAATCATAGTGCTGGCAAAAATGCTAACATGTAAAAGAAAACGTAGGACAATGGCATATTTCATAACGATTTTGATATAACATATGTTAAGAAACATGCTACGATTAATCGTAGTGTAAATGCTTTCTAGTCAGGTAGGCCTTACAAGACGTTAACTCACGGAAGTGATCGTAATATTTCCTTCACAATGACGGCTATTTCGTACATCACTAGCATGAGCCAATACCAGTCAGTGTGCGAATTAAACTTTTTAGCCAGGGGGGATAAAATATAACGCAGGGATTTCAAAATAAAGGAGGGGGAGGAGACATGCAATCCCATTTTCCAATAAGGCTTGCTAAATCAAACCAATCAAATTATTTGTTTTTGAATTTTGTTAGTGGCCTTTAAGCATCTAAGGCTCAGGCTGCGATAGGGAAGAGGAAAGAAGTCTGCTAAGGCTTATGTTGAAGGTGCCATCCCAACATTTAAATCATACCAAATCATTCACAATAAGTTACTTCACAAACATCACAAACGAATAGGTATCTTCCAAATATTTTTTTATAGCTGCTAGTAAAAGTTCATATACCCTTGTTACTTCAATTAAGAGTTTCAACTTCTGACAAATAAAAATGTTCCGATTTTCTATCTAATATATTGATCGAAACAACTTCTAGGGGGAAGAAATTTATCCCTGGCAGGGAAGAAAAATAAATTTGTCAGGGTGAGAAACTTATTGCCAGAAGGGTAAATCGCTGGTATCGTCTTCACCCCACCCCCCACCTCGTTTATTCGCACACTTCGCAGAATCTTTCTATTCATTTCATTACTATATTTTTTTAAAAAAAACTAGCTTTTTATTGATATTTTTCCGGGAGACACACTGTGTACCGTTATCAATCAGAATTCGCGGTGAATCGGACAGCGTGGATCCGAACTTCCATTGTACTTCAAGAGAAATTTCAAGCTTATTTCTTTAAACAGCTTTTATTATTATTATTTTCTATTGATGCACTGTCCGGTAATGCTACCGTCGCTATGCTCTGCCAGTTCCTCCTCCTGTTACAGTGCTTTTTTCATGAGAGGCATGTTTGTGTGTGTGCTTGTTAGGGCGAGGTGATTGAATACAAAATCACTGGTGTTAAAATGCAAGCTTTCATTTCTTTCAAGCAATCCTCCCTGATTTGTGTGTATACATATTAAAATACCATAATACATTGCTTTACAAATTATCTTATCCCCGCCCCCAAGTTTCACTATAGCTCCCCGACCCGAAATTCCTGGGAAGATTCATCCTATTACTGACTGGCATTTACAGAACTTATATATTTTCCTTTTCCAGCTTTTGTTTCCAGGTCTCTCACGATAGGTTAGCAGAGATAACGTCGGTTAAGATCACGTGAACTTGATAACAGAACATGATTACCTTAATTTGTTTTAAAATAACATTTTTAATTGATAAGGCGGGATTTTGTTTACGAGGCGATCTGCAAGATACTACCCCGGATCGTTTAATATAGTGATGCTTAGTTTAGGTTCAATTAGATTAGCGTAGCTTCTACTGGTTAGTTTAAGCTATCTTTAATAATGAATACCAGATCCTAAATAATACTAAACATGATGACTTTCCGTACTGGTAAGTATCCAAAGAGCATCCAAGAGCCGGGCCAGCCCTAAAACTGAACATCGTTAGGGTTAACTTCAGTTGGTGACCAGCACAAACGGGCAAAACTAACCTAACCTTAACGGATAAAGTTTATGACCCGCAACTTCCGCCAACTATCGAACCATATGTACGCTCTGTACCACTTATTTACGTCCAAATAATTATTACAGACACTTCTATAAACACTTCGCGAAAACCAGAAATCCGAAAGTGTTACGGGAAACTGTTACGGTACCTTAAAATTTTATTTTTATATAAACCAGTCTAGTAACTTTGGACCTCGGCCAGTCACGATTCACCTTACGCCGTTAAAATTCACACCAACGCCCCTGCCGGGACCTTGGAGCCGATGGCCTACCGCCGCAGACCGCTCGGAAGGCAAGCTGTTACTATTATTTACGTAAATGTTCGCCTCAGTAGATCAACACATAATGAACATAGCGGCATGAGAAGGAACACTTATGTCGACACTTCGTTACAAATGACACGTACGTTGCTAAAAAAAAAAAAAAGCACGGACTGCATCTCGAGCGTGCGAAGATGGATAGTTAAAGTTAGGTTTGCTATTTTTTTATTTCATAATACATGCTTTTTAAAGACTGCATATACTTGACCCTAGCTCGCAAGAAACCGTACATGTCGCTCTTTCACTTTTGTTTCAGGTTTCCACGACACGGAACTGTATTATCCGAGCCACCACAGCTCAGTGTTAGAGCGTTGGCGTAGCATTCGGGAGGTCGTGGATTTGATCCCAGCGGCTGCCTATCCTGATCGAGGTTTTCCAGTTTTCCTCAGTCACACTAGTTTTCCTTCGATATAGGTCCTGGCTGACAACTTGCCAGATTCCTTTCCCCTCCCCTATACCGGCCTGAGCCTTATATGCCTAAAGGTCATTAATAAAATTAAAACCAATCTTTATTTTGAATTTCGACACTTCTACAAACGTTGGAAATAATAAACTTCTCCTGTAGAATTTTACATTATTTTGCGTGGTATAAATAAATAAAGCCCACCTTAACTAACGCGTTATCGCTCTCTCGTAGTTACTGTGCGTGTTTGAGACAAACGAAGAGCATACATAGTCCTACTCTTAACCAACCCGTTTTTGCTCTTCATGATCCTGGAAGTGAAACTCTCGTATTTGGGTCCCAACATTTAAAGTAGTACCGATGCCCATGGCTTTAGATGTGGTCAGTCAATTTCACAATACTCGGAACGTCGTAGGCCATAGTGCTGTTAACGCCCATGAAATTCATTTTATGTTATCACAACCGATATTGATTTCTCGACAAGAAATTTAAGCATACTCACAAATTATCAGAGAAGAGATCCCTTATACAGTGCTTTTTTTCAATCTAGGTTAGGTTATTATTTTACAAATAGCGTGGCCGTATCCTTAATGGACCAGGCACCAGAGGCTGACCAATAAACAACAGGAAAAGTAGATTTTTTTGAATAATTAGTAAACAAAGTAAATTTTATACTTCCCTAGGGTTTAATAAAGTAGTCCCCAAACGGTGTACAATCAGAAAATGCGTTGTCCTCTAAAAAAAATCGTTAATTTGTAAAGTGGATCTAGAAGAGAGCGGAACGCATTAGAGCACAGCGTTAAAACTAATACAAGATATCCACGCATATCTACGTTGTTCAAGAAACAATCTACGCTAAATTGAATGAAGGACATACACTGGCACAATCGTAGCTCACAATTTCTACAAATCGTCAACTACTGGTTCAAGCTTCAGCAACCTATTGTCTACTGTCTTGTCAAATGAAATAAATGCGAGCTGCATTTTTTTTTCTTTTATTTATTCCGCACTGTATTAGGCTTTTTGGGTAGAAAATTTTCCTCTTTACTACAAGTTGGGCGTTTCATTTGAAACTATAAATGGAGCAGTCACAGAAGGTGTACTTTAAAGGATATGTCCATCGGGTATAGTGAAAAAAATATCTAACCTGGCTTTTTTCTAATCTGTCTTCGTTCGCTATCGCTCACTTGACATATGTCCGTGTTTTTTTGTAACAAGAATGGTGAAATTTAGATAAACATTTCACTTGACGTAACATTACCGTGATTCCGATTCACGAACCTGTGACTTATGTCGTTCGAAAAAAATCACACCCGACGTAAGCTAAAGTAATACCGGTGCTGTTATAGTTTTACGTCGCCAAAAATGGAAAATTTACAGGAGAAATTGAGTTCGTGGGTAAGTAAAGGAAGGTGTCTTATGTAAAATTGGCGCGGCGCTGCTTGTCTAAAGCGCCTAATTACTGTAAATAACGAAGGTTTCTTACCCGCTTAGAAGTGCAAGGTTCAGCCATTGTAAGGAAAAGACGATATGAAAACCGATTGCATCGTCATGATTACGACTCCCTTGCGGTTGCAAATTAGCGGGAAACAGTGGTAACATCTTGTAGTTGCGTGTGCAATAAAATAAACCACATCTGGCCTTACCTAACCTCCGAATGCCCTTGGTCACTACTTTTATTAAATTTCCTAATGCGTGTAAATAACTGAGGTTTCTTACCCGTTTCAAAGTGCAGTGTTCAGCCATTGAAACAGCGGTAATAACCTCCTGGAGTCGCGTGTGCAATAAAAATAAACACCGCACCTCACCTTACCTAACCTCTGAATGCCCTTGATCACTACTTTTATGAAGGTAAGTGAAGATGTTTTATGTGTCTTTAAGTATATTCAAAGCATTTTAAGTGTAAATGGGGGAGACTACTGAAAACATGCGAAAATGTGTGCATATGGCCCGAAGTGCATACAGTGTAAAAGTACTGGAATAGAATGTTCTAACCGCGATGCGCCCAGACATTTAGCTTTCGGAAGTTAAATAGAGAAGAACAGTGAAAATCCGAACGAAAAATGTCAAGTGGTTCTCTGGCAACGTAAAACTATAACTGCACGGTAATACTTAATATTATGATCGTCAGTTCTTGAGTTCTTGTTTGCACTTGAAATTTTTCTTAGTTGGTCAACCACTGGTACGGTCACCCTAGGCGAGGTTACCTATTATCAGTGTTCGATTTGTAGCGGAGGGTGGTTGAAATTTCCTGCTTTTGCTACAATCTTCGCTGGCTCTGTTTCGATATATACTTCTAGCATGGGATAAGGATTAACACAAAAACCGTATAATAGATATTTCACTATTTTTTTCCCTCTCTGGAAATTGCACAAATCAAACACTGCCCATTAGTACCAAGACCCATTTGTGCAATAAATTAGTACCATGCATTTTGTAAGCTTTCTTTCTGTACTTGCAATTTATATTTTAAATATTCATATATTGACTGTTACTTACCACAATTCGAAATATATTTTAAAATGACATTATCCAAGTATCCTCTAGAAACCGTCTTGTTCTTCATTTACGAGCTACACGACCATTCATTTACTTTCTTTATCACTACTGCAGGTATAAACATTAATTATCCTCTTCCTGGTGTTACTATACAAATGTAGTATTCAAAATTGCGGCAACTGAAACAGGAACATTCTTGTTTCGACACTTCACACACGGTCAACAGCCAACTTATTATTTCATTTGTTATTATCACGTGACAAGTAATGCTCCTGTAGCGCCTTCCAGCGGCAATGTTTTGAAACTTTTATCTTCTTTAATCCAGCACGATTCAAGCTTGATATTTCAAGCATATATTAGGCAATACAAATTCAAGCTTGAATTGAGGTTGCTGGATCAAGACTACTTCAGCAAGCTAAAATCAAGCTTATATCAAACTTGAAATATACTTAAAAATTCATGTCAAGGTTAGCGAGTCAAAATTAAGGGATTTTAAACATTGGTTCCAAGAAAGCATGCTATTAGGGAAGTATTATCAATAAATAATTTGTGTAAATAAAGTATTAATTGATTGATGTTACTGTTATACCATTTCTTGTAAATTCATTGGTGAATTAAATTTTTTATGTCGTTTAACTAATAATGTTGATTTTATGCTACACATCTTATTGTAGTAAGGGTAATCATATAAGTTAGACCAAACATGATGTCGGTCTCTTTAACTACGTGAAGTGTGAAATTTAGTTTTTTATTTGTAATTTCTCATTGAAAGGAATTTTAGTTCTTTTTTCATTAAAATCAGCAATAGCATGAAGTTTGTTGTCAAACGTATCACTGAGTTTAACTCTATTAAATTCATTATCGTATTTTGTTTTTCATTCAAACTAACATTTTGTAGAATTTTTTAAAGACGTTTTCTTCATATATACTGCAAAATACACAATTAGTATTCAATGTAATCTTGTCTGTTCCTCAAACTCAAAATACAGGCACTTGTCAATAGACCATGTTGGGTACCGCGTCACTAAATGTGAGTTAAACTTATATAAATAATTTCCTACGCCATTACTAATCGAAATATTTCCTCGATATTTATAGGACTTCTTTCTAATAAATGTGTCTTTAGCATACCCATTAGAATATCATTTCACCTGTTAAGAACAATTAGAAATTATTTCAAATTATAGGTAGGCATACTTTATTCCTGTCCCTTGCAAAGTAAAGAGATTCATTATACGCTTTCACGTAAAAATCATGTTATATATATTTTATAAACATATAATGTCATTTCCTTAACTTGTTTTCAGGTACCGGTGCCAAACTTAAATTAATTTTTTATTTTATGTGCTTAATATGTGAAATATTCATGCATTTGTAAAAGCTGGCATGTTTAAAATGTTCACTCTCACTTTCATATTTATACCAGCTAGAATTGGTTTCCATGTTTCCAGTAATTGAACGTGGAGTGTTGTTTTCTCAATGTCTTCGTTACAGTCTAGCTAGAAAGAGTGCATACTAGAGCTAAATCATTTGATGTCTATGTTTGTTTAAATGTTCAAATTTGCAGCTAAACTTTTGTAACCAGAAATGGGCATACTAAACAATATGAACATAAAACATTAAAATTATAATTGTGTTCACTATATATTGATACAATCATGGTACGCCTACTATATTTTATGGCAGTATTCGGTCAAGTGAAGATTTTAAGTAAGGCATATTAGAACGTCAATCTTAGAGTGAGAAACAAAGGATTTTCAATGCCATTTATAGATATTGAAGTTCACATATTTGTAAATCTTATAATGTTCAGTAATTCATTTGTTCTCACTTGAAGTCCTAAGAAATCTTTAGTTACGCTTACCATTGTTTTTAAAGCTTAAGGAAAGCTATTATAAAGGTTGGACAAAACTTCAGTTTCAAAACTTTACAAACGAAAAGTTATCATCAAAATAAGGGGAAAAGTATCTTTTTAATTTGTCAAATTCTGTTTAGTTTCGGAGGTACAGGCTGGGAAAATTAATTTAGAGCTTGATATTTTCAATACCATTAACAGTAGAGCTACGGGGGCAAGGTACCGACAAATAATTTTAACCTGCTCTGTCCGGAAACGCACATTTCGAAATTGTGCGATGGCTGCGCGAGGGACTCACCAAAGGAACTAAGGGATTCCCTTGAAGTACATGTACGCAAAATGTGGATGTTCACGACTTTCCAGCAGGTAACAATAATTCGTTTGAGCCCAGTTAATATCTCAAACATACTCCATTTGACAAGTAATTTTAAAAAAAATATATGGAGGCGTAAATAATAGGAGTCAGAACTATTCACCGAACTGACATACGTTCAACTAACTATTGTTTTATTTGTTACCAATGGGAGAGAATTAAATTACAAATCTGGAGATGGCGATGATTAATTATGCAAACAGAGCAGTATATGGTAATAGACAACCGTAGTGGTCGAGTTGTCACAGGTGTCAGATGAGTCACACTAAGGGATCCGCGTTTATGTCTCGACTGAGAATTAACATTCAAATGAAGGCACAAATTGAAAGCCGAATGGAAGCGAGATGGGATAAGTTTCTTGGCTTCTAAAATGACCCAACAATACAAAGTTTTTTTGTAGAAATCGGGATGAGGAAATGCCACAGACTTATTAATATAGGAAAGAAATCAGACGCATTTGAATTCAGTTGACACAATGTGCACTATATTCTAAACACATTTACACCCGAACGTTCGGATGTATTTGTATTATTGGATTACGGAATTTGAAAATGTTTAGATCTGCCAATTCTTTTTTTTTTTTAAAGGAGGGGAAGCGTTGTTGCGTCTTAAGTTGACAGTTTAAGTATTGAGAATTGGAGCAATAAATTTTAAGTGAAGATTTGTGTAATTTCAAACTAACAGGCTCTAAAGAATTTGAATATTGTAAAAAAAAAAAAATATATATCATGCGTGGTTGCATGAAATCAGAGATGTAAAGATTTTTATTTTTGCAGAGTGTAATATTTGAAATAATTATTTGAAGATTAGGGAGATGAGTTGAAGTTAATTACAGAGCAATATTCAAACGAAAACATAAATATTTAATAGTGCAGAAGAATAGAGATTTTGGTGAGTAAATGTTCAATTAAAAAACTATATTTTTATGTGTAGGAATATATTCGTCAGCACATGGATGTACATAATCGAGAGCATTCTGAACGCAGGTTCGGTCTTTAGGACAGAATTCATCTTTACTAAATACTATGCATTTGCATATGCATTCAACCGAAATAAGACATTGCCTTGATGCCTTTAACATTTATTCCCCTGAAAATTGACTGCCACCACAATTTCTTTCTCAGACGTAGCTGTCTTCTCAGTATGAAAATGTAATTAAAAGCAGAACCATGTGAATGCTTCGTGTTTCTATACAGCTTCATATTCCGACTAGCTCCGCAAGTTTAACACATAAATGCTCATGTTTACACTGTAAATCACAGCTGTACGAATCAATAATGACAGTCTTTCTCAAGCTCTGAAGAATAAAACATCTTTGTTTTCAAGCAACGAGGCAAAATAATTTCCTTTAAAATGTCCAAATTATTTTGAACCTGTTATTTTGGAGTCCCACACATTTTCACTGAAAATATCTTGCTCCAAATGTCAATACTTAAAATTTAAACTTAAAACACAACCAGACTTCACAATTCTAGGTTATGATTTAACGTGATGAATAAGAAGAAAATATTTTCAGATTCCATAATGCGACCGTAGAAATGGATCAAGACGATCAGACATAAATGTGTTCAGAATATTGTGCATAATTATGAATAAGTCCGTGACATTTTCTTGTCATGATTTCTAAAAATAATACACTTTGTATTTATGAGTCATTTTAGTAACCAACAGCCTTATCCCACCGCGCTTTGAATAAGATTTTTTGTGCATTCAAATTTCACAAATTTGATTCCGAACCGGGATTCAAACTACGACTCTAGCAGTGGCTCATGTCCTAACATCTGTGACCATTTGACTACTGCAGTCATCTATTACTCTATGCTGCACTGTTTACATGACTAACCACTGCCATTCACGTTTGCAGTGGAAGAATCTCTCATTGACAACAATCAAATCAACAGTAGCTTATCTCATAAGTAATCTCGACAAATCAATAGTAGCTTATCTCATAAGTAATCTCGAATTTTTTCACCGCGAGGAAAAGAACGTTAACGTACTTGGAACACTACCATTAGTCAGAAAAATAGTCTCCATCGGACACCACACACTCTGCCACTTATCTACTAGTCTTTTAACCCCCCGTTGAAAGAAATGTCCGGTTTTGAAGGTAAGGAACTGGGCCATTGTTCGTCGCACCTCATCTCATCCTCATTTTGCAGTGCTTTCTCGAAAAGATAGTTCTGCAGGCACAGGTCGTTCTTGTCTTGTGTGGACGCGCGTTATCCCCGTGGATTAACACACTCTTGCAGTTACCCAGAACAGGACATTTCTGCAACAATGCAATCCGTAAACGTTCAATAATGCAATCCGTAAACGTACACAAGAAGAGAGTTTACAGGAGGCCTAGCAGAAACCACGAGTGTCGCTGTATAGAGGCATAATGTATATAGACGTCTGCATGAACAGAGGCTGTATGGCCTGAATAAATACATCCATTTAATCGAACGTGGATGGTAGGAAAGCTCATGTGAAGTGATACGGATACCACGGTCCATAAACACAGGAACAGTGGAGAAAACAAATCAACTGTGATGAGTTCATTTCCATTTCTCCACTGGCTTCAGTCGTACCCTCACGTGGCGTCATGTTGTGTAACACATTCAGCTCGCCCACTGTCCTGAAACATAATTGGTATAGGAGCGACAGTATGACGTTGTGGGCTGGCGTGATGTGGAAATCACTTCCTCCATTTCACGTTTTCAACTGTGGTGTTCTGACAGAACAAGTGCATTGCAGTTTCAGCGTGCAAGAGCTTCAATGTTCTGTTTTTCTGAGCTGGAGTCGCGGCAAAATTCTTGTACACGGATGGAAATGTCCATTAACATCACACCGCAGTGGTGGATGACACCAATAATGGTGTGGTCCCAGGTTCCAACACAATGGGGTGTACTTAACGGAGTGTCTCGTAGCAGATTTTATACAAAAATGTACCTTCCTTCCTCGGAAGATCACTACCAAGTTTATTATGCCAATAAGGGTTCAAATGATAAAGGATATGGTATAACGGCCGAATTTGTGTTAAGTCCTAAACGAGGTGGTTTACACGTAACCACGCGCACAAGAAGTGAGGCTCTAATCCCCCAGATAACAAGGAACACTCGGCAGATGTCAGAGCCCGATTTTGATGAAAATTCGTATGTAGGTACAGTGCCTAGTTAGTTCTTCATAGCCAAAGTTAAAGCTGCTGTCGTGAACAAATAACGACAGCGGAACCCGAGAAAGGTAGAACGTAGAGGGCAAGCAAATCGAATGCAAAGTACGGAAAACCCCTTTTCCTCTATACGAGGGTATCGCAAAAGTAATGGCAACTATTTTGTTACGAAAATGGTAAGAAATAAAAAAAAAATCTGAAATATGCAAATGGATGGTTATTCCATATGTAAACGTTACATGTAGGAAGATTGATGAACACACATATACAATCGGGATATGTCACGAGAAAAATAACTACGAAAATTGTCGTTTCATACGTGATATAAGAATATTCGCACACGGTGAGGCCACGGGTATTCGGCGCTTTTCCCATCGTTTGTAGTGTATGGTGGATTCTTTGGGAGACTACTTCGTAGGACTCTAAGATGCCACGGGTATTTGTTTCTGCCCTTTCTCATAATTGTAATACGCGTAGTTTGTAATTTGAAGTAAAACACGTATGAAACAACAGTTTAGTAGGATTTTTTGTCGTGCTATATCCTGATATGTGTGTTCATCCAACTCCGTACATATTACTTTACATATGGACTAACCTTCCATTTGCACATTTCAGAATATTTTATTCGTTACAATTTTCGTAAAGAAAATGTGTGTAGCTATGAACTTTGCGGCAACCCTCGTAAATTGTTACATTTATTAAAAGCAAATGGCTATTAATGGATACTGGACAGGACGTGATACACGCTGGATGGTTTGACGACAATGACCTTCACCTTGGAAGCGTCAATCTTGACTATGCTTAATTTTTGAATAGTAAGTGGATCATGTGATATATCGATCTGTGCTTCAGTGTTCCTGGAAACCCAATAATGAAGTCAATTTTGCCATAAATCTAATCCTGTAGGACAAAATGAACTGACATTGATCTGGAGAGTGTGTAAGCCGAATGATGAAAACTCATATTTTGTTAAAACAGTTGAAAGAACGAAAACTAAACGTCCACATAATAGGTACCGTTATGTGGATAAATATGATCCTCATGACTGCAACATGAAGTGCATTATAAAGTATTAAATAAACTAACGGAAGATGAAGTCCCAGTTTCAATAAGGCGTAATGCTAGGTGAAATTGTCATTGTACAGGCCAATTTCGCGTGCCATTTTGTCGTACAGGATTAACGTTATTCCAAAATTGACATCATCATTGAGTTTCTTGGAACATTCCAACACAGATTGATATAGCATATGATCCTCTTAATGCTTAAAGTTTTGAAGCAGAGTCAAGATGGCCGCTAAGACAAAAGGCGTTTTCCATACTCTGTATTCGATTTAATTGCTCTCTACGTTCCATCTTTCTCAGGTTTCGCTGCCGTTATTTGTTCATGAGAGCTCCTATAATTTTACCTGCGAAGGTTTACCTCGAGAACTACCTACATAGGAATTTTTCATCAAAATCGAGCTCTGACACCTGGCGAGTGTTCTTTGTAAGTCGTCAAAACAGATGTAGCTAGTGTACAAAGAGTGTATTTGTTATTGATTAAATCACCAGACGTCACTTCTGCTTCACTTTCATACCTGATTAAAACCCCTCCTAGATCGCAGTACCTAACCACTACACTCATTGCCTAAGACGTATTTAAGGGTACCCATAATTCTCTTTCCCTCCGACCGAAATTCTTATTTAAAAAGATGAATAATTTCAGAAAAATATATGGGGTGTAAGGATATTTCACACTCAGGTAGACCTTTGAACCCCCGCTACCGGCATGGGACGTACCGAAACCGACTTTTAAATACGTATATGCTCCTCACGGAACGTGTGCCCTTGTTAGACAAGTGAGTTGTAGGTCACACCGACTACCTCCTAATTCGCTTAGGACGTTACGTACAACACAATCCATCAATATTCACTGAAGGGAGGTCCAACTGATGCTGGATAGCTGCTTCTTTATGTAATAGTACAACCTTGACATAGAGATCTTGTAGCTGAAAAGAGCAGCTAGCTTGTAAGTACGACGTGTTTATAGAAAATACATTGTGGCAGCGGAATTTCAGCGTAGATTTCGATATGGGCTCATTGACGGTCTTCTAAGGACACCTGTAGTTGATGGTATAGTGGGTTCGGAATCACTGTGTTCAATAGATTTCCACGGGACTTGAATTCTTCTCAACTCCAACTAAGATCTTCTCAATTCCAAAGTCTCGAGATCGAAGTCGTAATATTGCGAGGCGAAGCAGCTATCCAGCGCCAATTGGACATGGCTTCAGTAAGTATTGATTGACTGATTTGTTCGTAACATCTAAAACTTGTAAAAAACTTGTAACATCTAAAAATTGTACGTAACATCTAACATTGAACGGACCTAAAGCTTTAGGTAAAGTGGGTACCAAACCATTAACTTTAATAGACTACAACAGTGAGGAGCAGGCATGTATCCAGAATTTGGCGTCGAGAGGTACAACGCCTTCGGGGTCTCTCTGGGTGTGAAACTAACTTTAACTCCATATATTTTTTCGTATTACACTTATTTCACCAAACTTTAATTTCTGTTCAAAATCTGGACCATCTGGTCCCCGCAATACGTCCATGGCGACGATTGTAGTGGTGGAATGCTGCTGCATGAAAACAGACGCTGCAGCTCGCCATATTTCATTCTAGAACGAAAGCGAAAAAGAAGCGTCTTCTGTTGAAATTATAATAAAAATGTACTTTTTGTACACTTCGCACGAAATATCAGCCTATCTCGAAACCTTGTAGTCAAATTGAGCAGCTAATTTTTTGTATGTGACCATTCTATAGGACGTAGATTTTCCTAACGAAATTTGAAGGTAGGTTACGATCTGATCTCATTGACGGTTTCCTTGTTAGTCTGCCTTTATAATATTTCATACTCATTATATTCCATTATGTATTTATTTTATTTTATTTAAACTAATTATTTCAACATTCAATTGTTTTAACGTTTGAAATTATGTTAAAGTTAAGCTAACTCTTGTATTATCAATAAATAATCTATAAAGGGTTTAAAGTTATTGAAGTATCTGGAATCCCGGAACACTTACAGTTTAATGGTAGATAGAATTCTTTGTAGGTTCTTCTCTGAAATAATTCTGTAAAAACGTGCTCTAGCCGGTCATTGGGTTCCATTCTTCTATACTGATTGTAGCTATCTGTAGATCGGTGTTATCTTCGAATAACTACGAGAAGTTAACAATCATGTTCGACGCAAATTACGACTCCAATTCTATTAGAGGATTGGCCATCCCACATGTTACATATTCATGCAATGTTGACACTGAAGATCACGAAAACTACTGTCCAATATCTTCAAAGCTCCCGAAATTACTGCTCATTGGATCGAGCCCGTACATAAATCAGTTTCCTAACGCTTTGAAACTCTATGTTCTTCATCACCAACGGTCTTCAATTTAATTAAAAGTTCTACATCAACCCTTCGACATTTTTTTGGAATTGACATCTACAGACATACTGAAGATTCTGCAGAGGTATTCCCCAGTCACACCAGGCTAATGCCAGGACGGTACATTAAAATTCGACCTGAATATTTACACATTATGTTCTTAAGAGTGCCAGAAATAAAATTCAGTTCACGTGTCTGGAATTTTAATTCGAAAATTTATAATATTTGTTCTCGCTTTCACAGAAATTTATAATGAATTTTGTGTCAGTGTCTCTAACAGAAGGTGAATTAAATGGGTTAATTACTCAAGAATATTATTGCCTTTGCGTTACGGACCAACGTTGTATAGTTGGTTAGTAGAGTTTACAATGTACTAAAAGATGTAGGAAAGCAATTACATAATAAGGAAGTGCTACGGAGAGTAATATTTTGTAGATTTGTAGCAGAACGTTTACAGTTCTTGCACCACTTTATATAAAGGGGGAACATTTTATTTCGAGCAAAATCGATTGAACTAACACAATCCTATCCAGGCTAAGGAAACCTGTCCTGTCACTTACCCAAGGGCGCCTATCCCGGGGGGCTTTGGGGGCCCTGGCCCCCCAAAGTTGAAGTGGGCCACCCTAATGGGGGCCCTATCTCTACAGTACATGGTCATTCGTTTTCCCCTTCTACTAAGCTTATTTTCCTTTGAAAAATGTATATCTCATTGATAAATTCCTCCCTGAAATTGTGTGCTACAGTACTTACATAAATTATATCACGTATAATACCCTCCTCCTGGCTAAAGGAGTTAATTTGTGCATTGGTTGTGTTGTTTCTGGAGTTTCGTGCATTGGTTGTGTTGTTTCTGGAGTTTCGTGCATAACATCGATAAAGACCATCTAGTAAAAAAAGAAAAGAAAAAAATAGACAGAAAAGAATGAAAGAAAAAATGGAAACTTATTTTCCGTCGTTTATCAATTGGAACGCCAAGAAAGGGTTAAAAATGACCTATACTGCCAAAATATTTTTGACCATTAGTCATTAAATGAAAGAGTGAAATTCTGTGTATTCTTCAGGTACGTGTCAAAAAATCTTGTGGTAGAAAATGACGTTAAACCCATGTATTTATTGTGTAATAATTTAAGAAAATCAAGCATTTTTAAATTTCATTTTATATTAAAATAACAAGTTGTTGTCGGTTTTAATGATTACATGTCTATTTCCAAATGACCTACGCTTTAAATTTCTTAATCGAGGAGCGAAGAAGCGCGGACGATGCTGCTTGTGTAGTAGCAAAAAAAACAAGTACTCTACATCTGTCAGTAATGTAATCGCTTCATTTGCAAGAATCAGAATACAACAGGTACAGTGTGCTTCACATATGAGAGTGGGAGAGTAAGGTAGTTTGATTCTGATAGTTTTATGTGTAGAACTCTATATGTGTAAATAAGTAAGAGACTCATGGTACCTTCATTTTTGTGCAGCCATGAAAATGGTTACAAGTTTAATATGATGTATCAGTTTTTTTCTGTATTTTTCATTATTTTGTAGTATCTACTTGAATAAATAAATACTATACAATGAATACACCCATACTCTAAAATACCTTGATTTTGAACAAATACTTTATTTCATACGAGAAATATACATGGGTCGAAAATTACTTATCTTGACGTTCCGTGAGACGAAATTATCTTGGCATTCCCAGGGTTAAGGGTCATTAATCGAGATTTTGTCATGTACACACATAATTCAAGAAAAAGAAAAAATATACAAGAAAAGTAAGCGACAAGAAGAACTTACACAAAAGTAGGAGTAGACTTGCACTAGGAAATATATCCGTCAAACTGCTGTTTGGATGCAATT
>JAGDQP010041198.1:0-16093 GCA_022664845.1 Lepisma saccharinum | reverse complement strand
AATTGCCGTAATGAGTGCGGTCATTCTTTTTGGAATAGGGTGTACATCTTGTCTTGTGATTTTAAATGAAAAGGACACCAAAGGCTAGCCAAATAGGAATGTTTCTAGATCTCCGATCATATTCAACAAATCACTATTAATAATATTTTCCATAGAACACTTAAATTAATGTGTTTATAAATGTTATATAAGAAAAAATAAAAATATAAGTAGCTGTACTTGCTCTAAAGTAAACTGCATAGATTACATATCGCAGATGATTATCAAAGTCAGAACAAATATTTTCTTAGAGAAACCTCTCCAGGAAAGGGAGATTTGAACAACTTGAGGAGTACGTTTAGGCGGGTGGGTTGTGAAGCAAGGATCCATTTGTAATTGCTAGTGATTGAGAAATTTGGGAGTGTATAGTGGTCCTTGATAACACTCATGTAATAGTCAATTGATAGAACTATGAAAGAGAGTGACCCTTTAAACGCGAAAATAATAGCATTGATTACAGATTATTTAGAAGAAATGTTAAATGTATCTGATGATCTAACTCTGAATAACTTAATTGGCTATCACCCAGTTCCGTTTGATGTACTGTGTTTGTCATTCTTGGTAATATATGCTAGACACGTAGCTGTATTTAAGCGATTATTGCCAATACATCAATTGATATTAGCCATATAGTATTTCCTGATGCATTACATTTTTGTGAAGCACACTCATTACAGAAATATACTTCATTATTGTTTTCTATATACTGCTTTTACTCTTTCTCTGTACACTTTTGCATGAAAACTCAATCACCACCATGTTCAATTTTACAAATTTGATATACCAAAAGTCAGTTGAGGTGTTGATACTTTAAAATCTTTTATGAAGAAATGTATTTGAGAAATGACGATACATATCAATATCTGAGGTTGCTTCAAGGTTTGTTTATGAATACTTCTTGAATACGAGTTTTGTTAACTACCTCAGTACCCTCACTATATTTGATCTGATTTAGATTATTTTGTTATAAATTTTAACTACTAAATTAAATGCATACGACATTTATTGACATTGTAAGAACACACAAAATGTAGAGAGAGCAATTGTAGAGGAATTAAGTTTAATTATCATATATGCCAGATCTTGTTTTAAACAATAACCAAAAGTTCAAGAAAGCACCACCTTAAACACATTCCAAAGATTTATCGCAATAAGAGCTGACCATTACAGAAAAGATGTTTTACTAAAATTGAATTTATTTTAAGGCCTTTAAGCATCTGAGGCTCAGACCGGGATAGTATTGTGAAGAGGATTGTAGATGGTAGCCGGCCAGGACTTATTTTGTAATATCATCCCGGTTTTTAGCTGGTATGACTGAAGAACTATCCTGGAAAACCCTAGTCACGATGGTTGGCCGCTGGTTAGATCCGAGAGCCCTCGAATGGTACGCCAACGCTCTTCCACAGAGCCATGGCGCTTGGTAAAGGGTGTTTTAAATTCATGTACCCTATGTGATACTTATAACATTAATAAAGAAAGATCTACTCCTAAACTTGTCAGCTTACATTCATTTTGTATATTACTCCAAGACTAATCGCACAAATATACGTTTCTCTGCGGACACGCTGTAGCAACAATATTTTCTTGTTACCCTTTACTTGAATGTTCATATGAGTTCATATATCAAATAATAAAGTAATACACAACATTATAATTTTAAGAGAATATGACAAATACCTTGGATGAAACGTTGTGTTAAACTCGGAAAACTAAACAAACGTTTGCTAATTTAACAGGTTCATTTCACTGTACATTCCCTGTAAAAAGCTTGTGTGTGTGTGAATATTTTTACTCAATTATAGTTGATAATCATACGCAATTGAATGCAAGAATAATAAATAATTATCTATCTTAGTCTTCGTGCAAATCAAAAAGCCAAGGCTTAGCTAAGGTATGCAAAACAGAAGTATTACTTTACCTCTGTTGATCCCCATCCAGTTATTGAAACAACGGTTCCAGCTGCCACTTCTTCGCCAGCAGAAGGAAGTTTTGCTGGTTGAACATTGTCATTAAATTCGAATGGTTCAGTCACCTATTTTGGAAGAAATATCTTAATGAACTTCTTATTAAGGACGTTACCTTGTCACATTCTATTCTTGAAGCAAAATTACTATTATTATTTAAAAGTATTTTTTTATTTAATAAGTAAATATCATAAAGTTATATGAAAGTAAAACATTTTACAGAATATCTTTGATAATAATTACAACTTTCATAGCGACAAGTAATTTTGAAAAATAATTTCTTATCGCATGAACAGAGAATAAAAACTAGTGAAGAAATTGGTTAAGAGTCGTTAATGCGTATTTTATAAAAGCAAACCTCTCTCCCTCTCTCGGTGTTTTCAAATTTAAATATTTTTGTATATATATATATAGTAACAAATGAGTTCTATATATAACCCACATATTTTTAATAATTACAATCAATCTGGTTTGATTTCATTCTGATAATCTTCCAACTGAAACATTTATATTCATTTCTGATGCTATGATTCTATTAAGAAAAGTTTCTGAATAGTGTTTGCCGTTCAGGCCAGCATTATCTTTCTGTCTAAATCAACGAAATGGAACTAACACCAACTAAATTTTCCAATCTAATTTCTTGTACTACATTGTCATGTTATCTTTATTACTTTCGCTCTTAAGTTGGCTATTAAAGATTAAGTACTTATTTATGTGTAATAGAGTTAGGTAGACCACGTTCATTATTATTTATTTTTATTCGTCAATAAACGAGATTTAAAACATTTTCGAAAATATATTTCTTTGTAAATTCTCAAGATTCCGTTCGTATGATCCATTGAATGCAAAAATCTTCTCGCAAGCTGCGCCTTAATACCCTAATAGTATTACATGCATTATAATTGAAAATTGTAAACCTGAGTGCTCGGCACATATTCAGAAATTCTTATGTTTCTTTCGTTCAGTGTAAATTTAATTTTCCTTACCAAGTGTTTATGGTCCAAGATTGTCTGCTATTGAAGAGAACCACAAGTAATTGGGAGCTCTAAATCGTGCCAATGGTAATCTAGTTACTGAAAATATACACTTTATGCATGTAAGCCTTTGGGTAATATCTTTACACATCTATCTATGTCTACATTTATGTATCTTTACCTGAAACATTTCAGTTTAGGAAGAATATTTATAATACTTTTAAATTTACATATGCCGGTATTAGGGGTCTTAGTATTTTAACATAGTACATCATATAATTTGTTATGGTATCGTTGATAACATAATTGTATAAATATTGATTTGGAACAATTACTCACATAAGGAATTAATTAGGGGTAGAAATGTTTCAACTCTCTTTCTCTCTCGCCACCAATCAGTGGGTGTCTATGTATCTATCTATGTGAAATAAGTTCGAAAAGTCATGGGATACCTTTGTAATAACGTGTTGGATCTCTTGAGTACGGCTAAGTACAGTAACTCGACGTGGCAGGGACGCGACAAGTTACTTGGAATCCGCTGGATGGATCTGCAGCCGCCATGCAGTCTCTTTTTCCTTCCATAATTCGGTAGTTGTTGTGGGTGGTAGTTCCTGGGCAGAACTAGCCAGTTCGATGATATCCCACACGAACTTGATATCATGCATTGGAAGCTGCCAGAATATTAGTCAAACCAGTCACACACCATTACGGCCCGGTGACATGGTGCCTTTTTATCCTGGAAAATTCAATTGATGGCAGGGTACGCGAAGTCAATAAAGTGCTGGAGATTAAAATCATGCAGCTAAGATAGCACTAAGTGACCAATGTAAGGTCCAAGTGGACCAGAGGACCCAAACCGTTCCAGAAAAACACGCCACACATCATGACGGAGCCATTAGTCACTTTCACAGAGCCTTGTTGACAACTTGGGTTCATGTACACATGGGGTCTGCGCCACATCAAGACCCTACCATCCACGCGTACCAATAGGAAACGTGACGCATCTGATCACGCTACATGTTGCCAGTCCTCTAGTTCCCAATCGACATGTTTCCAAGCCCACGTGAGTAGCCGCCACCAATGAACAGCGATTAGTAGCGGCACACAGCATGCAGACCAAATTGCGCTGCACTGACATTTAACACACGTTTCTGGGACATCGTGCAGGATTCCTTCTGTCAGATCATGCACTGTTGTTTGTCTGTTTGCCCGAATGAGTTTGTCTAGACGTCACCGGTCGAGGGCATTCAGTACCCATGGGCGACCATTATTTTGTTCCTGATCGGTCGTAATTCCTCCAATGTGGTACTCATGGTGCACCCTTCACACTCTGAAGCGAGTAATATTCAATGTTCGGCCGACTTCTGAAATCGCATACCCCATTCGTCTAGTGCCAACTCTCATCCCGCGCTCAAACGCCGAAATTTCCACCCGAGTTGTCATTACCACGGTATAGGACATTTTACTGCATTCCCAGAAAAACAACTGACCTCACCATACCTGCTTCCCGCCGTTCGACCGGTTTCCGGCGATGGTACCGCGCCATCAACTAGTTCCCTCCCACTATCCCATAACTTTTGGCACTTCAGTATATCTACACAATCTTTATCAATCTATATTTACAGTAAGTGGGAGACATTTATTATATGTTTTGGAGTTACCGATATTTTTTTCATCACCCCGTCGAATAAAGAGAACAAATGAAGCGAAAGCAGCATGCATGTTAGATATGTTTGATATTGGTTTTACAAGATAAACACCAATCATGTAACTGTTTACTGTAAAGTTGTTTACAATTTCATTTAAAAGTTATACTATTTTAAGGTATGGTACTGGAAATACTACAGACAACAAACTGGATACTCATTAAACGTCATCCAACTTGAAATATTAGACTGTATTATACTTCGATATTCAACACGTCTGGGAATGTGTTTATCTCACACTTAACCAATTCGTGGCGTGATGTGACAAGAATAAAAGAAAAGATACTGAGAAGTACTTATAGTCTGATAAAGTTATTAAAGGTGCCGCCGAAGCACGCATGGTCTTTAGAACAATCATTTAGAACTCTTTACAGACAATTATTCATTCATCTAGAATTCATATCTTAAGTATTAAGGAAACATACTATTGTTTCAAGGTAGTTGATAATTTAATTAGATAATTGAAATTGAGTTTCAAGTCGAATTTCAACGATAACATATTGAAGTCTATCTTTATCCTTCTGTTATATTTACCTCCAATTTCTATAAATAATCGAGCGATTATATAAAGTCTACAATTCAACGTTACTTATTTCATTTACGCGAAATGCAAACCTTATTGATTAAAAATTGTACATATTATTACAAATTTTTCTATTTAGTTATTGGTTTAAAATTTCTCTTACATTGACATTTACGAAATATTCCAATTGTAGGTGCACTTTCGATTACCCATACCCAAGGATCATCGACATACGTTTACTTCTTTAAGTGATAATTTTTGTTGTCTCTATCAAATTAAACGCTTATTTCATAAACATAGTTACAAAATTACTTAATAAACTTGATTTATATGATGCCGAATAGAATAGCGACATTCTTCTTTGTTTTTTAATACTAAATTACCGAAGTACATTTGTTCTTCACAAAACTACTTGTTTTCTGAAGTAATAATAAACTTCTGCCAAAATAAGATCGTTTGGTGACTTCAACCTCTAGTGGCTCCAATATATTTCCTGCTGTATACAACAGTATTTCTGATTCGATCTTACACATTTTCCATCCCCTATCCGCAGAAGTTTGTTAATTTATATTCTCTGGCATTCAATTCTTTCTCTTGATCCTCTACCTTCAACAACAATGTCAACATTTTTTATTATTTAGTGTTGTCTCTACGATTAACTAAAGTATATATAGTTTCTCTTGCTCATGGCCTCAATCATCTCGTCTTTCGGAACACATATTTAGGTAGTTCTCACCATTTAGAGGGAGATGTGTTTATACCGGTAACATTAAAAAATTAATACCTTAGACTGTAAAACTGTACAATATTATACCTTTGTGTATATGTTCCACAATCTTGGCAGTATACTTCACAATATGTCATGTTTATGTCTATTGCGTGTCAGAATCATTCACGAAATGGATAAGTAAATTGTATAGAACACAGTCTTTGAGACACTTGGAAATAAGATTATGTAACTGTTAAGTATTCAAAATTAGCTAATCGTAATTTTAATCATGCACACGATAATGCATAGTGTTCAAAGTCTTTACCTAACTACTGTACAACTGCTTTTTCTGTATAACGCCTTGCGCTATCTTAGTGCAATCGGTACTGCACAATATGAATTAACACGACTAAAATATACATCACATTACAAGTCTTCTCAAACATACGAATCATTCAATGCGTATTCTCTCTAGGTTCATCTATACGTTGACTTTTGCAGTTACATTCTACAATATATAACAATATAATTATATAGTTGTAATACAATAATCACCTTCTGTTCGGTACTGTAGGCCTCAATACTTTAATTAGTAACTAAAAATTATTCTGTTTTCTTTTAGAATAACGTAGCTAAAACTGACCAAAATTTCTCACAAATATTCTCCTATCACTATGTTAGAACACAAACACAGAATGCATGATCTGACCTGTTAAGCTAAAATTGTTCTTTCCTCTTTACATCGCTGTGTCAAAGTTTCCCAATAATGATTCACCACTTGTGTGTCTAAATTTCCCTGTAATATAATATAAAATGTGTTTCACTTGCAATTGCTCTTACGTCCGGAACAGCCTCTTAACAGAAATATGTGTTTATAGAAGGTCTCAACTATACTACATTAATGCATGGAAATATATTTGAACAATTACTTACTTCATATACAGCAATATCATTTTCAGGGATACCAGTCGGTTGCATTCCATAGTCAGGATGAATATTTTTAGCTGCTACCTGGCGAATTTGGCCTTCACTGGTGAGGTTAGTTGTGCCCACGAATACCGTGTAGTATTCAGTGAGGTAACTGTAAAACGTGGGAAACACAAGGATAGTTAGAATGTTTCTGGATATGAGATGTTACAACACATTCACTAAGCTCCCAAAGCAAATTTTGTACAACGTTTAGAGTATTATAAGTGTATAAAAAGCTTGAAAGTACTATATATTTTAATAATATTTGAATACCTGTTTTTCTACTTGTCGACCGTAGAAGCCAAGGGGTATAAGTGCAGTAAACTTAATTTTGAGTAAATTTAGTTTACAGTTGAATAGCTATAGTAGTTGAACGAATTCAACTGTAAGAAGTTTGGTGATTGTGCATTAATTCCTGCACTGTTGTCTACCTGATTAAAAACATTTGTGCTTTGCAAAGTACTATTGAATTTATAGCTAATTTATTAATAACAACCGACACTTACGTACACCTTGGCATCTCAGATAATTCAGAATGTTTGAAAAATAGTGGATACAAGTGATTAAATAAAAAATAAGTCTAGAGACCATGCTGCGTATTTTTTGCTTTATTTTCTGGTTCATCGATGTCTGCACATCTGTTATAGAAACTTAGGTAAACTTCATTTGTATGGTCCATTTTAGTAACTTTGACTTCGGTACGTCACGATTAAAGGAATGTAATGCTTGTTAAACTCCACAAACATCCATACTCTGGTGTGATTCGAACTCCTAACCCTCGAGACGCTAGGCTAATGCCTCAGACCATATGGCTACCAGGTTGGCGCAGGTCTGTTGAGTTAAACAGTGTTTCTCAGAGAAGAGTCCGGGGGTGGGTATTATATTCCAAAACTGAGTCAATCACAAACTTATCCCTATTAATAACAACACATATTGTATCAACACGGGCCCATTTATTGTTCTATTGTAATTACAACCTGTGTATTAAAGTTAACAAAAAAAACTTGAAAATTTGAAATTGCGACATTTTAGTCTATATGCCTCACAATATGTAAAAATGGCCATTGTGATACATATTCAAGATTTGTTTCTGCAACTGGAACATTTTGCAAAGGTAGCTAGTAATTGTGCAGAGATGGGTAGCTCAGTTTGATGATTTTTAAATCATTTGCACATGAAATGCTTTTCTAAAATCGCATTCATGCACTGTACCTCTGTACGTATGTTTGTGTGTGAGAAAAGAACACTGGTGTTAACTAAAACGTGTCTACCTGTATTTGAAGGTTTATTACTTATCATAGTATTGTTACTATCGTATATGAAGTCCACTTCCATAACCATCCTTGTCCAAACGCTTTAAATGTTGGGAAATTGACAAAAGTACTTGTAATACACTTTGGGAAAGATAAAATATATACAAATTTTACTGTTAAGTAATTTATCTGTCCTTTACTTTCTTATGATAATTAAATGATTTTACAGACCTTCTGGGATTATTAAATGAAATGAACTCAATAATGCCAATATTTCAATTTTACATTTTAGTTGACGAGCGCACTTTTGGAAATGGATTACACATATTATTGTTATTATTGCATACAGTTGGTCCCTCGGTTACTTTTTTTATATCAATTATTTTGTTTCTGCCAGATATTTCGGCCAAAGCGTCGGTCAAGCGGCAAGGTGACGTGTTTCTGTGATTTTAGACGAAAGTTGTTTGAAGCTTCCGTTCAGCAGTTTTTCTTTTCGTTTATTTCATCTTTAAGTCATCATTTTCTCCGAAACTAAAAGAAATTCATCTACATATCTCCGACAGATGATGAAGTAGATTGGCGGATGATCGATGGTGGTTATAACAAAAAAAGTATTTTCTCGAGTAACACCACTTTGCCTGCTCGAACAGTAATAGGTACGTATTAATATGTGATAATTGTGGATCGATTTCCGGATCCTTGGAATTGACTACTGCTGAGTTACTTTCATTAAATATCCCACTGTCAAAACTAATCATTAAAATATTCCCTAAGTTTTCAGGCAGCCTACGCCACTAGCTAAACATCTTCGCTTAGTAAAACGTGCCACTAATCCAGCAAAATGTCTGAAAACACTAACCAGGGAACTATCCTAGCTGATTAGCCGATATTTACATGAAATATTCTTCTCACCACTAGGTTTTAACCGGTAATGCACGAAAATGACATCCATAGAACCTAAGTTTTGAAACTTTTGAACAGGATCTTTTGGAAATATCGATTTCTGACTATTTGTACATTGTAAGGAATATGTATGAAGACATTTGTTGTGATGAAACCTCTGCGAGAATACTATCAAAGCTTTGGTTAATGGCAATAAATGAAGAGTTGCATCTGGTAGGGGTATAAGAACCATGGACGCCATCTTGAATTACGCCATCTTGCATTCAGCTCGAGAATCTCAAATGGGAAGAGGATTATATGACATGTTATTTGTGACGAGCTTGTTCCCAGGAATATAGATATGAAGACATTTTACACCTATGTTTATTTGCTTAGGAGATAGGAATTCTAATAGTTACAGTGGTATTCTATAACATGTGCTCAATTTGTTGACAATTTCGGTGGACACACAAAACCTCATGTGTACTGAGTAACGCCGAGTTCAATGGTGGTGCAGGTATGCTATATATGTTTCTTGGAATGGCGTGCATCTTTGATTGTGTCACGATCCACCACATACTTTAGATGGTTCCATAGTACAAAGCAAGTTGTGTGAGAAAAGGTGAACGAGTAGGTCACTCGATAGGCCATCGCCGAGCTTGCGAATATTCCGAAAATTGAAGGCACAACTTGAAAGTAGGTACTGCAATAATAGTGCAACATTGCTGGATAAATCAAGGCACTTACCGAAACATGTTAACACTGTAGAAAATATGAGGGATTTGTTAATTCCTAACGTTAATCAACCTTGTTTTACTTATGACATTTATATGACACGAACGATATCATATAAATAGGAGCGAAGTACTCCAACACATGTTCATAGCGCTAACAGAACAATGCACTGCAACCTATAATATCAAATAATGGAACTTTGTATTTCCACGTTTGATTTCCTTACAAGAGAATATGAGACTTGGTTCTGTTGTTACCAGTTCATTAAAACTTGAACCACTGTTGAAGCCTGTGTTACCCAGTGCGCATAAGGATTTTGTAAACGAATGATTTTCAGTGCGCACTAAAATTGCCAACAAATTGAGTACATGTTCTATAATGCTAAATGGAATTTCTAGAATTCCTGTCTCCTAAACAAATAAACGTAAGTGTAAAATGTCTTCATATTTTAATTTCTGGGAACAAGCTCGCTTAAAATGATATGTCACATGAACCTTTTCTTATTTGAAATTCTCGAGCTGAATGCAAGATGGCGGCTTTTAAGATGTCGTTCATAGTTCTCATACTCCCACCAGATGTAACCCTTTATTTGTTGCCATTACCCAAAGCTTGGATCATATTCCCGCACGACAAATGTCTTCAAAAGTATTCCTTACAATGTGCAAATAGGCAGAAATCGATATTTCAAAAAATTCTTGTTCAAATTTTTCAAAACGGTAGGGTCTATGGATGTCATTTTCGTGCATTACAGGTTAAAACCTAGTGGTGAAAAAAATATTTCATGTAAATATCGGCTAAGCAGCTAGAATAGTTCCCTCGTAATTCGAATCATGGGCAAAATATAAACAGCCCCACAGAAACTCGACAAACTTCCACTAAAATATGGGGAAGGTTTAACATGAAAATACAAAACCGCTTAAATCCTGTTGGAGAATGGCCAATGATTAAACATACATGTTAAGTAATAGTTTTACTGTAGACCAAACCAAAGGGCCCCCGTATAAATTCAAATTATTTTATAATCCATAAAAAAAGAGTTAAAGTCGTAGGGACAATAAGAGTTTAAGCGAACGCCGGGATCTTGCAGTTTAAGAGTTAAAGTATAGATTTTCCCACCGATGTCCAATGGTTTATGATTTATCTCTGTCGAGCTTGTGGCTACCGAAATGTCTTAGGGGCATTAATGGACAATACTAAACGATTTAAAAAGAACCAGCCAGTTTCCCTCAACAATGAAGACCATGACAAATCCAGCGATGTAGATCAAATCTGTTCGACTTGTAGTTACATATATCTGTTAGGGGTACAAAATGGAGAATGCTAAGCGATTCAAAACAACATGCCACTTTTAGAGTCAAACTGATAATTTCCCCCACCGTTTCAGATTATGACGAGTACAACTGTGTATCATTGATATTTGTGTGATATGTAGTTACGGAGATATAGGGGGTGCAAAGAAACATACAGATAGATAATAGTAAGGAATGGAAAAGGACCTGTCAGCTTTAGAGTTTACCTGATCGGTTATTCCACGGTTTGAGTACATTGCGAATCCAACGGCGTATGGCCCATCTCTGTTGGACTTGTAGTTACCTAGGTCTAGAAGAGACACAAATGGAGCATACCAGGCGATTCAAAAAGACCTGCCTCTTTTACAGTCAAAATTATAACTTTCCCCACCGTTTCAGACCATGACAAATCCAATGGTGTACCATTCGTCTCTGTATGACTTCTACTTATTGAGATCTAATGGGCACAGAGAAGCATACAGATGGAGTACACTAAACAATTGAAAAAGTCCAGCTAGTTTTAGAGCTTATGTGATAGGTTATTCCATGGTTTTGGACCATTGCGAATCCAACGGTGTATGGCTTATCTCTGTCGGGCTCTTAGTTACTTAGATCTAGAAGAGACACAAATGGAGCATATCAACAGATTCAAAAGGACCTGCCACCTTTAGATTCAAAATTATAATTTTCCCCACCGTTTCAGAATATAACGAATCAACAGTGTATCGTTCATTTCTGTGTGACTTATAGTTACTGAAATCAATGTTAAAGTATATGCGAAAATGGAGAACACACCATGTGAAAATACATAGGAAAATGGAGAAAATAAAGTAAACGAAAAGGACCTATCAGTTTTAGAGCCAAAGTCATAAGTTTCTCCACCGTTTCAGGTCGTGACAAATCCAACGATGTATGGTTCAACTCTGTCGGATTTGTAGTTGCTGAGATCCAGGGGAGGGACGAACCGGAAGGCAGGGCAAACTCAATATATGTTCCCTTATTGACTGACGTTCATACGAGTGTGCTAATAAACACAAATATAAATTAGCTTCCACTCTACCTTCAGAAGCAAATATTGGAAGAAAGATCCTCCAATGACATATGTTTGTCTAATCAAACTACGACTCTATAAACTATACGTCTCGTCGTTAGTACCTTACCAGTTCGTTTAGGACTTTAATAATAATTCAATCTGAATTTTCCAGACGAGCACCATCAGCACGCAATTCTCGGTTTGCCCAAAAGACTGTAGCATTGTTTGAACGTGAAAGGTGCACAACTGGAGGTTGAGTAATAAATTTCAAGAAGCAGAAATAAAACTTTGAACATTGCTGTAAGTACACACAATTTTAGTTTTCAACTTATAGAGTTTTAGTTTCATGCAAGACTTTAGAAGCACCCAATCAGAACAGGGAAAAATTGAAAACTGTGGAATAGGAAAGAAGTAAAACGTTGACAAAAGACAGAGCAGATTGATCACGCACTTTACACAAAGCTCTCTGAGCTAGAAAAGCTACACAATAACTTCCACTGAAAAGACGACATATCAGTCTAATTATAGGACTCTGTTGTGGAAGCTCAGGCCGAGATAGAATGGGCGCAAGGATGATAGATGTAGTCAGGCAGGTTCTAGTTTCTAATTACCATCCCCGCATTTGATTGGTGCAATTAATGAAAAACTCAGAAGAAGCCTTAGTCATATGATAGAAGGCTTCTAGGATCCTTCCCAGAACATCTGAACTACGGTCGCTCGATACAGTGTGCTATTGTCAAATATTTAAATCTGATCTTTCCAAAAATGTGTATTCGATAATTTTGCAGTGAGTACGTGAGTACGTGAGTACGTAGGTTTCCTAATTTAAGTAAGGAACTCCCAGAAATACTAGAAAGTAACGAAAGACTTTAGAGAAAAACTTTAGCTTTCAGTTTATATAACTCATTTTATTGGAACCAATTAATCTATACCAGAACCTTGGCCCATTCCCAATAACTCTAGAACTTTGATTATAGAAGTTTCAGAAAATTCCATTATCCAAATTTCGAATAGGTCCAAGTCAATTTTATTTGTTTATAATCAATAGTTTAACCCGTTCTTCCAAGTGGAGTGTACGCACACCTAAATGTTGGGTATTCAGTCCTCATCTTAGTAATAATATTTACTGAAGGATGGAACTCATTGACTTTTATTACTCACTTCTAGTGGAAACTCGTGTTACTAGACCAACCATAGACTAGACCAATTGCGTTGTATGAGAGGAGTTTTGACTTATATTCTGTTGAGTGTCACTACACCTTACTTAGCAAAACCCGTTACTATAAAATAACGAAATGTTTTCTCCATTTCAAATAGATTAAAATCCATTGAAATGTTGTTATTGTTCTCAGACGTTATTTAACAAAAAACTTCGCATGGTTTCGTTTGTCCACATGAGCTACAACCTGTGACAGTTTCACTGCAATACTTTTCGACAAATGTGCGCACCTTGTGAGTAAAATAGTTTTAGAGTTGCATGGGCTTGGTATGTACATACTAAATCACACTAAATCGCATAGTGGTCGATTTGTGTAACATTTCCGTTTTAAATTTGGCTCAATAAGAGAATGTTAAGATGATAATGATTGTAAAGATACTTACTCTGAGCAATGCGCTGCTGTCACAACATAATTTTCACTTATTATTGTACCTCCGCAGATATGCTGCCCTTCAATTTGAATTGAAGCCTGTAAAAGTATTAATAACAAACAGTTTTAGAATAATATTATATTTTGCGCATCTTGAATATAGAATCTTATTACACAAAAAAGATAACGTTCACGCTTTAATATTAAACCATCAACGTAGTTGGCTAATTATAATTTCATTTTCATATATATCTTTGTTTCTTGTGTGTGTTAATAAGTATATACTTTTATTGGTAACATATCCTTTTAACCATGGGGTATATACCACTAAATGCAAAACTTTCAAAACTGTGTTTACAATATTCGGTTTATAATGTTTAGAGGATAGTAAAACTTTATGTTTAAATAACACCATTTGGACGCTAGTAGTAAAGTATTTTTTACATTTATTCTTTTTTATGTAGTAATATGATGATATTGGAGTAAATCCACCAACTGCGTGATTCACCAGATATTAAAAGAATAATGAAAACACAGCGATCAAGATGGGTTAGTCAAAGAGTTCGGATGGGGAAAATGGAGAACATATTCCAGTGTGCTAAACACGTTGGAACGAAAGAAGCAATTGGTAAAAGCAAAACGTCCTTTGGTTAACAATATTAGCAGGAACCATAAAGGACAGCTAAGCACCGTCACCAAGAAAATGGCTTTCTTTTCGATTGAAAGTGGATCGGATAACTTGTAGTAGGCTGAAACTATATAATGAATTTTGGGGGTCCGCCATTTTGAATCCAAGATGCCGACTTCGGAGACATCGTGACCTACTAGTGATGGTGTACCGTCAAACTAAATTTCGTTTTTCTATCTGCAGCCATTTAGGCTGAGTATTCTATACTACAATGGGTTTGGCGGACATTTTGGATCCAAGATGGCTACTTTTTCAAAATCTTGTAATATTTTCTTAAACTACTCTTGATAATACACTTTTATGCCAAATTTCGTATCTCTAGTTCAAACGGCGTAGAAAATAAATTTTTGGGGTTCGCCATTTTGGATCCAAGATGGCTTCTTCGGAAACATTTTGTAATATTTTAGTAACCTACTAGTGATGGTGTATCGTCATACCAAATTTCGTTTTTCTATCTCCAGCCGTTTAGACTGTGTATTCTATACAACAATGGGTTTGGCGGCCATTTTGGAATCAAGATGACGACTTTTTAAAAATGTAATGTTTGCTTAATCTGCTACTAAAAGTCTGAGATTTTTAGGTGAGGCATTCTAGTTCTTGCAGATTGATTTTTTTTTTCAATCTCAAGAACGAAAACTAGCACAGGATAGAATCCTAGAAATCTAAGTTTGTAAGCCATGGAGTTGGAAAGTTTCGGACGTAAACAATGATAACGTATCACATGTAAAACTTATAAGCGGTCTAGGATATCCACAAACGGAAAATTACTGCTATTACTGTAATTCATTTCATTTCTGCAAGTTTATTTATTGTGTCCAAATGTTATGTTTGGTAAAGAAAACACTAAGTGACTGATAAAAGTTGAGTTTTTTTCTTGTTTCTTACACCATGATGATTTTCAAACTAATTTGTTAATACAAGTAAATTAATACTTGGTGATATTAAGAGCCTAGATGCAAAGAGATGAACATACGATATTGTTAACCACATAGTCGAGCAAACCATTCATATTTTGCACAAAGTACAAAATGCTTACTCGTGAATAATTATGCCTATAGGAAACTTAAACTTGTGCCCAGTATTTATAAAATGATTCACCACTTTGTAAACCTTTAACCATTAAGTAATTTCCTTTGAAATACTTGCCACACTTTACTTTTAAGCACGCCAATTATACTCTTTACTAAATTTTAGCATTGATACAAGTATTTTATGCTGTAATCCATCTGTAAACTTTAAATGAGTGCATTCCTAAGGAAGGCTTCGATAGTTTCGAGAGAACTCAAAACTTGTGGACTTGTAACCACATAAAGAAGAAACCAGAACTATCGTTAGTTAGTCTCGTTTATATTAAGTGTACATTATAATGTTTAACCTTTATTATACCAGTAAATACCTCATTTGCGCATCAGGTATATGTAGGTTTCCTTGAAAACCGTTAACAGTATTTAATACGAATTTGTATATTTCTATATTTAATTAAAGATGTTGAATTTCTGTTAATATAAGTTGTTACTTGTGTTAATAATACAAAAGGATATATCATTTACACACATAATAGTTGAAACGTATTTCAATTTCAGATATCTTTTCATCTGTAGATACTGTAGAATTGTAGATACTTAAGTTGTGTTTTCACTTCTGTCTAATTAACACAGCACTACGCGTATGGCAAGTACAACAAATTTTCAGTAATTCCAAAGTAAGACTTCTCGACTTCTTTGTAGACCCGTTTTACAA
>JAGDQP010041197.1:0-16999 GCA_022664845.1 Lepisma saccharinum | reverse complement strand
CTAACGAAGTGTCACAAGGATTTTCCTCTCCTAAAGCCCTCTCTTCCACCCAAAATTCACTCGTCATCTTCTACGAACACATCAAACAAAGGATTTTCCTGTCACGATCCAATCTTCACCATGATTTTCCCGGTTTTTCCTGTAGCGAGTTTTTCTAACGAAGTGTCACAAGGATTTTCCTCTCCTAAAGCCCTCTGTTCCACTCAAAATTCACTCCTCAGCCACTACGAACAACGAGTTTCAGACACTGTACAAGGAGTTTCCTGTCACGATCCCCCCACCCCAAGGATTTTCCTGTCGCGAGTTTTTCTAACGAGTACGACCGACTTCTACTTACGAATACTGCCAGAATTTTCACTTGGGGCGGGCAAAACACCTGCAATTACAGGGTTTAACTGCAATGCTCAAAATAAGACGCTGTATGCCGGTCAGTGCATCTTTTTTTATTTTTTTCTTATACAGGTACTTTTCACAAAAGCGGCATTGTTTCTGCACATTCCCCCACTTTTACTCAATATTTAGAGGACCCCACATTGCGGACACTGGCAGAGTTCCTGCTTACAGTAATTAAGATACTTTTAAGAACATTCTTTTCTCCGTTTTGTACACTAAATTCTAAAGTGCTCGGCAAAAATAAAACCTGTACTCGCATCACTGCTGGTTAGTATTATTTTACGATACAGACGTCTGTATTACAATATACTTTTCAAACATATAACAATTGCAATTAAATATTGTATTGTCACCCGACTTACGTTGCTATGCAAAATTACATCATTCGGGAAATAAGTTAAATTCACGTTCCAATATTTCAAGACAACACGAACCATTGTGAACTAATGAAACCAAACTAACCAACCAGACAATGTAAGCTTTTATGGTTATACTAACCTGGAATCGAACCAGACGTTCAATTCCTCACTGACCATTAGACCTTTGCCGCTGGGAGTACATCAATGCGGATATTTGCTTATATTACTGTTTTAAATATCTTTGAACACAACAAACATCACTATACAGCTCATGCAAAGTACATTTCTAATTACGTTCATACATGCTTTCAACAGTAATTACATTTCACTTACCTTGGTAATGCTGGGTAATGACTCCTTAGGACTCGTAAGCTCTAACTGTTCTCAATAGCTACACACACAATAAACTCCTGTTCTTTCGTTTCACGTTATATTATATCTACACTACCTTATTCTCGTTCCGCTGGGGTTAGCCATGGACACGCCTTCGTTCTCCTTCATTGGCTGATTACCACATATCCGTATTTTCTTCGGGCGTAAATCAAAGCATTGTTTTTTTTCTGGTGACTTCTTTTGACACCATCTTGCATTCTTCTCAATACGCCTTTTCTCAACATTTTTTATGGCACGTTCTTTTGTCAACTCATCTTACCACTGTTCAGGGCTACATTTTTTATGGAACAACCATTGTGTCTTTTTGCATCATCACGTCTGGAACATTCAATGTAATTTTCCCGATTCAACCCTTCTTCTATCTTTCTATACACTGATTAAATTAATTTCTCCAGACATTCAAAGCCCTCTTTCCAATCATCCTCATCAGTCTTTTCATGCCTAATTCTATAACAAGACAGCCTCATACATACATGCTTCATCATTCAATGTTCATTTCAACAGTCAAGCCTTGTCACTTGTACCGCCGACAATCGTTCTATCATTATATACACATTCAAAGCCCTCAGTTAAATTAAGACCCATTCTTAAATCCTTGCATATACCATGACTCGCTCGCATCGTCATGTTTAATCGCGAAAATTAATTCTCATCTGAGGCCTGTCAACTCAAACTTGTCATCAAAACTCTAGTCCATTCACACACAATTGCCTTCCTAACGAAGCTTTGTCCAGATACCACACCCAATAAACGATTCGTCATTCCAGACGTCTGATATTAAAGTATTCAACTCGATCAAACGTCACGTATAGTTATATTCAAGTCTTACAAGTACATGGACATCATCCATCAACCACTGCTACCATCTAACGAGCCCATTGTATAGAATATTCTTACATGACATGTGCACATCCTATTTTTCAAAAAAATCGACTTCCCTATTTCAAAAGGCACACACAGACTGGGTCACCTACGACTAATAAAAAGGCCCCGTCTAAGGGATATGTTGGTGTGGGTGGTCCATTCAGAAAACAGAAGATCATAAATACACCATATATATAGTGTGTACTTTTTATGCGATAAGATACACATATACAATTTATACATTATAGCGTCCTTATGGTTATTTTGATGTCAATGAATATAGGTTTCAAAGAAATGATAGTCGTGGAAGAAATGATGTAAGCACAATGATCGCTTGCACCAGCACACCAGCTGATTGCAACCTGTCCACATATATCACATATTATAGGTGCATCCTTGTTGAAACAGTAATCAACGGGTGTCTCGAAATGTGGTGGATGGTCTGTAATATATCCTGCTTTGTACCATGAATATTGCAAGACATGATGAAACCGTGGAGACGAAATCTGGCGATGTATAAGTGACTGTAATTTAATATGTCGTTCCGAGCATGCAAATTTTAGTTATATCCTTGCAACATTGAATCCGAGAAGCGACGCACAACCTGTTTTCACAGTCGAAATATATATACATCGAGTGGTTGGAACTGACCTGGGTCACTTTCGTATCATATGTAATGTCAGGGACACGGTGGTTCAGTTGGTAGAGCGCTCACCTCTGGTGCTAAGGGTCGTGGGATCGATCCCTGCTCATGCCATGTGAACTGTGTGGTGGACAAACAACGTGTGCGTGGGTTTTCTCGGGGTACTCCCGTTTCCTCCCACTTTCTTCATTCCACCAAATCATCCCATCATCATCCAAACGCCCTGAGCCATATTTGCCTAAAGGCCTTAAAATTGATTTAAAAAACTCATACGTAATGCCATGTTTATTATCCCATCTGGCGTGAGCTCCAGCACAGTCCGCTCAGTGTCCCGTCCATGAATCTAACAGAAGCACACCCTTGTTTGTGCCAGAAAGCCCGAACAGACATGCTTTTCCCAACGGTACAGCTGTTTTCAGGACGTTACCCTCTTGTAATGCAGGATAACTGACTGCAACGGAAGTCGCTTTCGTTTCCCACTCTTCCAGAATTTAACTGCTTTCCTTTTGTACCCCAAGTCCAGAAACTCACACCAATGTAGCCGCAGGTCCCCGATGATCTCTTTCGCAAATATTCCTCGTAAGGTTCATCCGCTTCTCGAGAGTCGGTGATAGCCTTTGGTTCCATCACATTCTAATCGGTATCGAAGTGTATAGTAGTCTTCGTCGTATATTGGCATGGTTCCTTCCATAGCGTCGTTGATCATGTTTCTGGAATGTCTACAACAGATAAATGGGCCGAAAGAAGACGAATAACATTTACTGCGTTTACACGCATTTTGGATACATCCCTACAGTTTTGACACACTAGGCTCCAATAAACATAATGATGAAAATGTCCCTTATTGTGCACATATATATCCCGTTCAGCGCACGTTATCATTGGACGTTTACTAATGACACTATCATTTGTTCCCAATAATATATGGCACCAGGCCCACGCGTAACACATTGACTATTGTTCACTTATAACTTATCGGCATACTTGTATTTTACACATTACTCTAGTTGATGCTTTCATATATGTTTACTCTAGCGTCATTGTATTTTTATCAATACGAGATACATTCCACTTTTAACACGCTTATCGAAGGCAAACGAATTAAATTTAGATCCCACTTCTAAAGACATAGTATAGTCTTGTATTGTCGTTATGAACTGTTCGTGAATATCATAATTCCTAGCATCGTATGACGTAACCATGCTCTAAGACTCAAGATATTGCACTGCAAAACAGGCAAATGACAATTCCATTTGTAGTAACGAATTCCAATCTTATTTCTCATCTTGGCAAATATCAACAAGAGATGAATTTCTTACCTTTCTTCAATCTCACGATTACATCAGTTTCAAGACAATCAAGACTGTACATTGTCATTCAGGACTTGGCGGCTCCTGTAACATTGCACACAATGACACGATCGTATTCATAATTTATGGGCCTCTCAAAACTAATAGACTACAATTACAAAATTTATATCCCTTATTGTTTCGTCCTCTATCCATTGTACAAGTATCAAGCAAATCCCCAGTGCGCGTTGATAGTTATGGCCTTGCTAAAAGGTGTCTCATCGCCTTATGTTCGCATTTTAGGAGGGGCTTGCCCTTTTCAACCCCAACGTTGGTCGATATAAAAATACGTAAGACTTACTTTTCTTTCCATTATCGCATATAGGAGTTTGAAGCAAATCCTCAGTGTGCATTGGTAGTTAAAGCCTTACTAAAAGTGTCTCATTGTCCTATGTTTGCACTTTAGGGGGGCGTTCTGCCCTTTATGTCCTACGTTGGCCGATATAAATAAAATATGTATAATTCAGTATTCATTCCTTTATTAACTGCAAAGTTTCATGCAAGTCCGCAGTGTGAGTTGGTGGTTATAGGCTTGTTAAAAGATGCCCATTCAATCATGTTCACACATTAGGGTTTTTTGCCCCTTTCAACCCCCACGTTCGACGATATAAAAATACTTAAGATTTACTTTCCGTTCCTTTATCGACTGCAGGAGATTCAAGCAAATCCAGGTGTGACACTTGGGAAAGTTGCTTGTTAGTTAATTCAAACAATGCTGTTACTAAAGCTGCGTAGTTTGGGATTTGGCTGCGGGCAGTTGCATAATCCAATGTACTTGCGAAGTGATTTTACATCTCGTAGTGCCTTAAAATTATCTATACCTGAACGTATCTTAGAACATTTTATACCATCTTGGGAGATTTCGAAACCGAACAGGTAAAGAATGAAAAAAAATCTTGCTTTCTGGATGGATAAACGGATTCCAAGTTCTCTGCTGTGAAATAGTTGAGTGCTTCAAACACTTTTGAAAAGTCAACTCCGCTTAACGAAATATTGTCGGAAAAATGGCTAACAATTTCTGAGTCTAAATCCTTGGTAAGTCTGTTCATAACAGCTTAACGAAGCTTAACTGTTAAGAAATCCTTATGATATCTTGTCAAAATAAAATTTCCTAAATGTGGGACGGATAAACCAAGATATGTTTGTGATTTCTCGTCTACCTCGATGGAATAGAAAGCAGAACTTATATCTAAACTGACCATATATCTACAGTTCCTTAATTTATATAATACAGACTTCATACTCATTTGTATACTTGCCGGTTTATGTACGTAGAGGTTCAGGGTACTCATGTCCACAAAATACGGTGAAAACCGCCCGCTTTCTTAATTACTACAATTATGGACGTGTAGTCAGTGTTGCCAGGTTTTAGTACCTTTGCTAATACAAGATCATCAATCAGTTGCTTTATCTGTGTCAATATTTTTAAGGGTATTTCTTTTGACGTATGAGCAAATGAGTTTATGGGTTTGTCAACATGTCATTTCTGTTTATATCCCCGTACCAGACCACATATCTGGTTAGAAATATGTGACCAAATATCCCTGTATTTGTACAGTAGTTTTTCCAATTTTGTTTGTTGTAGAGGATTTAAATTTTCCAAAAATTAAAAATTTCAGATATCGAATAATTTGTCCGTTTCTGCCGTTGTTGGTCAAATGATTGTGCTGCTTGGGAAGTTCTATCCGTAGTCAATTAACCTTTTAATTTTGGGGATTGAACATTTCGTCTTCCAAAACATGTATGAAATTTCCCAGGAATTCTTGTCTCGTTGCATATGTTAAAAATCTAAGCACGTAACTGGTTACCAGATTACTGGTTACTTGTTTGAGAATTCTAATAAATTGTTATGTTAAAAAAAACGATGTTTGCTGTATCTATTTTTGTTCTATAGAAGGCATTGGGATAACACAAATTGTTCTCGCCTTCATCCCGTATGTTGTTGTATACCATTTTACTTTGCTGAATCGATTATGCGAGAACTGTACTGATTGTTGGTTAGGACTCAAAGTAAATGTGTTGCTTGCGAACCATATCCATATACTATATAGCCGCACGGTCACCGACTTACTCATCATCCTAATTCACAGGCCAAACTACTGGAGCTAGAAAAACCAAATTTGGTATAAAGGTGTAGGACCATGAGTAGGTAAAGGGAAAAATCCGACATTTTGAAAAAGTCGCCATCTAGGATCCAAAATGGCCGCTAAAACCCATTCTATAGAGTAGGGAGGCTAAACAGCTGGGGCTATTGAAATCAAATTAGGTATGGAGGTACATTATCGTTAGTAGGTGAGGAAAATATTTTCAAATTTTGTAAAAGTCGCCATCTTGCATTCAAAATGGCTGCCAAACCCATTGTTGTATAAAATGAGGCTAAACGGCTGGGGCTATTGAAATGAAATTTGGTATAAGGGTACATTATCAATTGTAGGTTAATATTTGATAGTTTACCTAAAGACGCCATCTTGGATTCAAAATGGCGGACTTAAAATTTCATTTTCCACAACCTTTGTGGTAGCAGCACGAAATCAAGCAAAAAGGTGTATCATAATTAGTAGTTTAGAAAAAAAATGTTTTGGGAAAGTCGCCATCTTCGATTCAAAATGGCCGCCCAAAAATCATTTTTGACCACCGTTTGAGCTAAAGAAATGAAATTTTAATTTTAGTTGTGTCTTTACGTGTAAGTCACGACAATATAATAAAACATTAAAAAAGTCACCATCTTTAATCCAAAATGGCCGTCCGAAAACACATTTTCTAAATCACTAAGTCTAGACAAACGAAACTTGGTATAAAGGTGTACCATGATGGGTAGGCCACAAAAATAGTGAGAAAAACCCAAATGGGGGCGCAGCTCTCCCCCCGGCGGATGGTATATTTGTAGCATGGAGTCTGCCAGAGAGTCTCTCTTTACGATAAAGGGGGGTGCAGGCCCAACAAAACTCCATGTTCGGAGCGCAGCTCCGAAGGGGGTCTGGGGGCAGCGCTCCTAGCGAAGCAAAGCGAGTCCTTGAATTGTAATGTATAAGCGCATCTGTACCAATAATTGGATTAATAAATTCGTGAGATACTAAAAATGGACGTGGAAACGTTATTCCAGCTACGCTGAAATCTCAAATTACACCTTTAAGTATAGAACTTTATTTGAGATACCCATAACTTCCATCGTTTTTTATAATTTTTGCGTCTTTCGGTATCTGCGCATGCACCAGAGTAGACAAATTACTACCGCTGTCTAGGATTAGATGCTCCGCTTTACCAGTAAGTTTGGCACTCATTGTTGTAATACGGTGGTTATTGCAGTTCTGTTGTAAATAATGGGCACTTTATTGATTTTTGCCTACCTAATATCATTTGTTTCTTTGGAATGTGCTGGGGGTCTTTTGGTGGTTGAGCCCCTTATCTAGCTTAAATTGCTTTCATTTCCGGTATCGTTTTCTGCCATAAACGTCCTGGGGTTACGTGCATACTGTCGTCTGTTTATTTCCTCCAGAACTGATGCGGCAACCGCGAGAATTGCGACCTCTGTATGGTGAGCGGTTGGGGTCCGTGTTTTGGGTACGTACCTGGTAATCATCACTTTATTGATTATATTGAATCCTTCGGTCTTGATAATTTCTATAGTTTTGCCGGGAATTATTACGACGCGGAGGTCGGGATCAATAAGATGCAATTCCTCTTGTTATTTGTGTACATACTATTTGCTTTATAAGTTTTTCGAGTCTGAGCTATTGAACTTCCAACGTAAGATTTGATAGCTTGTCTGTTAATGAAGATATATCATAAGCGGTTGGTGTTCTGCCATGCCGTGGTATTGATCTGTAGTTCACTCGTGAAGTGCGACGACGTAGTTCCTAAGTTGCCACTAGTTGGTATCGTTTGCTTTGTAGCTTGGCTAGGAAGCCCTGTAGTGCCTGCCATCTGTTGGGCGTGAATCCTACCTCTTTAGTCAGTGACAGGAACTTTCTCCATATGTATCTAAAAAATTCGGTAACTATGAATAGCTGGATGTATTGTGTCTGGCAGCTGATAAGAGAGGGCGGTCTGTGATGTATAACATTGATTGGTCATGTAAGGTTCAAGGGAGGGAAGCAACTGGCATTGGTAAACTTATTTGTAAGCCTTGGCGTGTGATTGCCATCTGAGTTGCTGAAAGTAACTTTCCATCAATTTGGCCTGTGCATGTTTGGATTTCCAGCATATTGTGTTTTTTAATTAATGAGTCACGGTTCAGGAGTGAATGCAACTTCAGTTTCAGTTCCTCTATCCACTGATTTCTTTTCAATGAAATTTGGTCGAGATATGATTTACGTAAGCGAACAATAATGAAATATATTATGTTCTCCATTGGCATTTCGGGGCTCAATCGTTGGAGAAGCTTGTCTTTTTGAATCAGGTAACGAAGTGGGTTTTCATCCGGTGCTTGTATGCGCGAGTTTAAATTGATTCAACTTGCAATATATGCCTGTTTGGGCGCAGTTGGTCTATGATCCTTTCCGTTAAATCTATGAAGGAAAGTTCCCTGTAACTATCCTCTTTGTGGACGCTTAAAAATTTGCCAAGAGGCATGCCTGTGAGTGATACGCCAAATCAGCTTGCATTCACTTTCCGACCAGTCATTTAATTGTGCAATAATTTCAAACTTAGATGAAAAAAAATCACATAAGGGTTGGTCGCTTTTGTAGACCGAAGGATTATATACTTGTTTGAAGCGTGGGGAAGGGGGTGGAGACTTCAACAGAATGTCGACGGCTCCATCTATGAGGCATAATGCTACGTTTTAATATTCCGAATGTAACGAGCTAAAATCAATAATAAAACAAACGTAATAACTGCTACTAAAGTGAGTTCTTTCAGTGAGTATATATACCCATTACATTATAATGTTAACACCCTTTTGCCCTACTGGCTTATATTTAAATGTTAAACCTCAAATTGACACTGTTTGCAACTCATTTTCTCTTTACCAATTAAGAGAGGAAGAGATTTAAAGATGGCAAAAGATGTAAAAACTATGAACCACAGCCCGTCTGTGTCATTAAAATATCTGCAAAGTCATGTCTCAAGTGTAGGAAATGGACTTTGCTTGGCTACTAAAGTTTGCTGAAACAACAAGAGAAGTAAAGGATATTAGTCGAACAAAAATTTCCATCGTCAGTTTCGTTGTTTAGAATTCCTGTGTTACGATGACATTTATAAAGCTAGGAAAGAGTAGCAAGATTGTGTTTTGATGGGCTTTTCTTAAAGAAGTGATTTCTTGATCCACTATATTTGTTGATAAAACGTAAGTGCAATAATATTTGGGTATTCTTTTAAAAAGAAAAATCCCAGATCTCGACCATGTAAGGTTATTTCTTCACCGGAGTGGAGAACCCTCAGTTCCTAATACTAGGACCTGACAATATATAGTATAAACGAGAAATAAAAGAGCGAGAGATTTTCAGAAACATACGTTTGGTTTCATAGTAGAAGTTACAATCCTTAGCGCTTAGACTCACCAAACAGATTCGTCAACGTCGAGTTGGCTGCTAACGCTTGTTAGCCCGGTCACTGGTTTAAGTGTAATGATGAAGTTACTTAGACGAACTCAATGCTCCGACTACTGTCTCTCAGTAACTCATGTACTTTGTTAGTTCGTTTTCCACTTTTGGGAGGCAGAGGCACTTGGGAAATTCCACGGGTCAGCAGACTTCTAAGTGAAAATGATGGCCCATGGAATCTGAGTGCATTGTCTGTCCAAAAAGTCTTTGGGCTGTAATCAAGAATAATGTTACTCTGTTACATAAATTGCTATATAACAGGGTTGTATACTACGTGTTTGTTTAGATTCGTGCATTCTTCACCGTTGTTCGTAATACTGTTAATGCAAGATAATTACGTAAAATAACAGCTATCAATGTTCACGTATTGAGGTAATTATCCATTGGATGTAGTGGCACAATACTTATATGTGTGTTTGATATTAAATATACCAGGGTATCTTGTTTTAGAGGCCTGGGAGGCGTTACAGCATGAAGATCTTCTTTAGAGGATTGGCTTGAATGCCTCTTCTGCAGCGGATGTCCTCACGAAGTATGCACAGAGGTAAATGTCTCCTTCGGGTGGACTGCGCCAGTAAGACGTTTGTAGGATGTAGGCCTAGCTACTAACAGAACTTCGTGTGACATTACCCGACAGTGTACAGGATTCCCCAACTCCACTTTCTAATTCACAAATTTGTTTATGCGGCGAAAAGACATTTCCCTTTTTTTAAATTAATAGTTTGAACATTATACTTGTTTGGAAACCTATTAGCGAACATCCTTTTCCTTTGTTTTTCAATTTTCTTGAGATTTCCGAATTCTGAACGGCATTCACCAACTTTCCCCTACATTTTGTTCTTCGTATGATCGTAGACAGGTTACGATTATGGACATGTGCTTCTACTAATACAAAACAATCTCTAAACCTACCAACAAGTGAAATTATGAGCAATCTTCGGAATGGGCGTAATCCATGGTGCTATTACTGCTACATACAATTAATTTTATCTTATCTATACAATGTCTTTCACACACGATTTCTTCGTATTTGAAACACAGAATTCGAACTTAAGGATAATAATAATAATAATTTATTGATTTGATTTCGATTTATGTGCTATGAACTGCAGCAAGGCCTATATAAGACAATAATATTATTATTTTTAAAGCTAGATAAAGCCAACTCAAATTCTGCAAATGAAATTTTGAAATTAATGGATTTTCGTAAAACTTTGCTAACATTTTAAAAACATCATATTAAACTATAATATATATGGTGTTTGACTTACCTCTCTGTACAGCTCTATGTAATAATGTGTAGCCCTTATTATCTTTTGCATCCAAATTCACACAGTGTTCAGTAAGAGCTCTAGTAATACTCGTCATTTTCTTACGAAGTGCAATATCTAAAGGAAGATCTCCTTTGGAATCAACTTCATTTAACTTCCGTCCCAGCTGAAATAAAAGAAAATCCATGTCAATAATGCATGTGAAAAGTACATCCACCATTCTAGGTGATCAACATATTGTTTATTAGCTACAGAAAGTTACAAATACATATTTACAAAATACATAAGTACATATGTCAAATAAGTTGATACAGAATGTGTCAAACACTGTTGTGAGAATTAGAGATACGAAGTTATATACTCCATACTATCGTGCATCTACACCAGTGGCTTTCAACGTACCTCACTCGGGTCCTTCATATGAAATGACACGGACGGATAGTGACTCAATCTTGTGCGCGCTAAGCTTTCATTATTTTTTAAAATGAATATTGAGTGAAATTACTTGAATTACTTTAGCAAGCAAATTCATAGTATCAGAAGCATTGCAACAACTATTCTCATCGTGTAAACGGCATATCAGGTTAAGAATCACTGATATACATACAGAAAAATCTTTCTGGTTAGTTGATAAAAATAGTTAAAATAGAGTCCAAACAAAATTTTACCGGCCGTATGAAAGTTGCTATTTTTCAGAACCAAATTAAGTTTTTAAGTATATCAACAATTTCAACGTTCATTAGCTAATTTAATTTTCATGACATATTTTACCGCAAACCGTGTATTTTAACTAGCTCATCTTCGTAATATTATAGAGGCAAGCATTAGCTGAAAAAATGACATGGCGTAATTTCCAGAATATGTTTTCTAATATTCGTATCACAAGTAATGAAAAAAATTGAAGCAACTTAATTTTTCATCCAGTTCTATAATATTCAAGTTTGAATGCCAAAACCTCGACTTTCGGATTTTTGCAGAACTTTTGGCATTCTGGATCACTGCATTCGCACGATGAAACGTTCTTGAAAATAACTATTTGGAAGCCTTCAGCTATATTACCTGAAAAACTTCGCTGCTTTGATCCTACATTGCTCAAAATTTTGAGAATAGATTTAACGATTTTCAAAAGAATAGTTTCCATCTTTCCATTAATTTGCACAAATTCGTTGTAAGCTACATGCCCCAATTTTGCTGCTCGCAGAAAATCTCCGGATATATCGTCTGGTGCTGCAATGCCGGTTGATAAATTCAGCAGTTGCTGGTATTTGTTTCGAAAGAACTAATCCAATCATTTTCAAGCACCTCCACGACTACTTTATGGAACGGTGAAACTCGTTTTCTAAAATTCAGGATCATTAAAATTTTGACTTTGAATGTTTCTGGGAAATCAGGTTATTTTAGAATGTGATGTTCTGTGTCAAATAATACCTGAAAACTGTATTTGACTTCAGACTGAATCAGAAGTTCCACCAGATGTCTGAGTGTTACGGTTACTCTTTTATTGCCACAGCACCTGAGGTTTCGGGAAAAGGGTTAAATTTAGGCAGCTCTACAAAGAAATCTGCATTTAATAAATGCTCATAAACATAAGGATGGTCTTCCAAAAATGTCATTCGTGCATCGTAAGCTAATAGATAGTGAGCGTAGCGGTTATTGTAACAAGCGGTGTCATAAGCACCAAGAAATCGTTCGCCTTATTACATGATATGCAATTTAGTTTCCATTTCTGGAAGCACAAATATTAAGTTCAACCAATGTAATACATTCATAGTAGCGATAGCTCTAGGATAAAAAGTCCGGGGACCTAAAATTTTTAACTGAAAAGTCAGAGCTGACGTAAGTTTGACATGCATAATATAAAGAATACGGATAAAACTGTAGCGCTCCAAGGGACTAAGGCAGGTTTGCAGAGGGTTTCATCCACGCATGTAGCGCGGTCCCTGATGCCCAGTAACACTAACTGCAAGTATTCATGTTCCCAATAAAGCTTACACATGCCGCTACTCTCCACATTAAGTATTTAAAATGCTGCTTAAACTGTGATGTTTTCATATGGTACGTAGTTCTCACCTCCTATGTAAAGCGAAGAAGTGCTTCATCCAAATATCACGATTTTAATACACAGACTCTTTAGTAACTTGTGTAACTGAGATACAAACAAAAATGAAGAAGAACAAGTACAACATTCACACACACTCTATCATTAGACTTATTTCAAGTAGTTATACTAGTACAATCCTGCAACTAAGGTATACCTGTTGACAATGTACATCCAGGAAAAAACTGGTACTCATTTTTGGAATAGTGCTATGATGTATAATTCTGCAGGGCCAAACCATCATTGTACTAATACAACTACTTCAGGAAAGTACAAAGATTGTGTGTTGCTTTTGATTTCACGGGAGCAGCGACATGTACGATTGACGAAAGATATGTCTGGGGACTTGCTGAGAACTGTGAATTAGTTACTTTTCCGTATTAGTTCTAACGATACACGGAAAATAGTGTGAAAAATGGTGTCGGTAGATGATGGATTTACCGAAAAAACGAAACGTATAGTTTTTCGTGAGCGTAAGTCCATGTTATTACGCATCCGATCTGCGCAAGTTAGCTTACTCATGATATTTTTATGATAGTTTCCGTTCGCGTCCGAGCTCGTATGATATATCCATCAGTTATTACGTTAATACTTCTGTTTGTACTTAACTCCAAAAGTGTAGATCTACTTTTACGTTTGTGAGAATCTTCAGGGTTGCTGCTTTGTATTGTGCTTGAACCTGTTGGTGTACACTGCTAGTGTTTCGGCTGAATCTAACTTTGGCTATTTCATTTTCGTGTAAAACAAATTGTGTGTATCAACACTACAGTTTCCGGTGGGTCTAGTGTTCTTGTTGGCGGTGATCACGTGATTTACAAGCCAGAAAATTCCAATTGATGCTTTGCTTGCTGCTCAGGATATTGAAGTGTATAAAGAGCATGAAAGTGAACTCGAATGCTTGAGCAACTGGTGTCATTATAAGATTATGGGGTTTCGATTTGAGGAAACGGATCCCGACATGTTTCACTATTTACTAAATTACTATTGGAATAGTGAAGAAGTATTAAATGCCTGCATGATTCCCCACGACATTTTGGATTTGGGATACGCAGGATTTTTCAGCACAATCGAAAGTAAAGGCCTGGCATGAGCCTATTTTTGTGAGTTAACCGAGGCTGAGGGAGTTATTACATGTGAAGCACCCAAATTTTACAGCTTGGATACTTGGTTTAGTGTCGATGTTAGTATCGAGGTAAATATTAGTGACCATACTATGTGGACAGCAGTGGTGACATTACCATGGACAATGTTGAAACTAGTACAGATGTCGACAATGAACTTAGTAGAAAAGAGCATAGTAGTGAAGATAAAGTGGTTAATATTTGTGTTGAGCAGTTGATAAAAGACAATGACCAGCTTCTGATGCATGGTGCTTGAAAAAACTAATGATTTTGAAATTATAGGTGAACGTGAAAAAATCTATAGAAATTTTGCTTTACGGGGTTGTGAAATCACTATTAATTCAATTAGTAAGTCAATTACTGACTCAGAGGCATATAAAGAGTTTGTTTAATTTTGTTATGGAGCATTTACTTAGAGATGTTGATCCCGATTCCAAAGTGAGATTTACGATTGAAACTTCATATAGTAAAGAAAATAAGAGAATATACATTCCCTTTAAATTCCGAGCTCACATTACTGTTCCAGATATATTGAGAAAGATCGAAAATGTTCTCAATTCCAGCTAGGTCTTTCTGTTAGGAGAAAAGACACGGTCAAAGTCAATATCGGTGCTCCCTTTCGTGGTCACAGCCGCAATGGTATAGACAAATATTCGCCTTCGTAAAAATATCGCCAAAACACATTATTTCGGTAGAATATTTTCCTGAATGTCTCGCACGGGCTTTAGTATTGGCAAAACTGCGAGCTGATAATCAATTTAATAGTGTCACGTATATGAAAAAACATCCTAAAACGTTGGCTTCACCAGTTGCAGAATTGTTATTATGCGAAAGAAGATTTAATAAGATAGCGGGAGTGTTGAAGATGTTGATAGGTTGAGAAACATTATGAGGAAGAATATCACATTATTGCATATGTATACGATACAGAGTCGGTAGTATATATAACTGTATTAAGGACCATCAGCGGTTAAGAAATTGTTGCTAAAATATGCCATCATTATGATGTAACAAACTATTGCTGCATGATACGCCATAATGTTATTGTTATTATTTTCTTATGCCATATGAGGAACGCCAGTTCCTTGAACGTAAATATTTATGTACGCGTAGCCATTGTAGAGAGTATAATTTAGATATTGATAGTAGTACTGAAAGGGTACAAATAACAGTATTGTCATCTTACATTTTCCAATTACACCTGTTATAATCAACTAATTGAAAGAAGGTGGGAAACCTATGTTATTACGTACAATTTTGTACAGTGTGGCGTGAAAATTGATAGGCGGAACAGGAAAACAAAACGTTTTTGTGGATGGCATTATTGTAAATTGTTACTTTAATGTCCATGAAACTGATTCCTGTTTTGCCAAACCAACCAAACCAAAACGAATTGAAGATTTCTTGTATATTGTCTTCGATGTTGGGACCATGTTAATAGAAATGGATGAAAACGGAGAACGTGAGCACCAGGCAAACTTAATTTGTGCATCTCACCGGTGTCTTAAATGTAAGGATATGAAATTAAATTATACTTGTAGTATTGAGGTAATGCAGAAGGCCTGAGACACTGTATTTCACAGTATGGAAACATTTGTGATCCATGTTCTAGAGCAAGGTAATAAGCTTAAAGAGAATAATAGATAAGACGTCCAGTTTTGGTACATTACTAGTAGTACGGTATCACAGAAAATTTATCGCCTAACATTATTGGACAAGGACAAAAGATTACTCAGTTGAGTATTAGTATCATTTTCCGTGATATATACATGTTTATGGGAGTGAAATTATCCAAATTACCGTCAACAATGGCGTTACAAGAAACCCTCAGGAAAGGAAAATTCCCGCACCTTTATAACACTCCTAAAAGTCATAATTAGTTGGACCTTGGCCAGAAATTGACTTTTGATATCGACAACAAATCTGAGGATGAACCCTGGCACAAATAATGTGTTTCACTGAAATTTACTTTTGATTTCCGAAAAGATATCTTGGAGTATTGTACGAATGATGTTCTAATTTTGCATTGATATTCATTCGATATTCGAAACTTATTGAAAACCAAACTGGTGGTATACAGTGCTTCCTGCCTATGGCTGAAATATATAGAATAAAAAATAATGTTATATTGCAAACTGAAGAAAAATGCGGTCAAGTTCAATTTAAGCGGTTTAGATGGGACTGATAAGGATAGTCGTACTGCTTACGATTTTTACGGATGTTACTGGAACGATCATACATTCATTACCCTACTTCGTCATTATCCTATTGATGATCAGGGGCCTAGTTTGCAGAAGCGGTACAAGGCAACATTACCAAGACAGGAATTTATTCAATCCAGTTGTACAATTAAAGTTAAATACATCTGGGAATTTAAGTGGAACAAATTGGTTTAATAATCCCCAGAAATTCAAAGTTTCACAAGAATGCTGTCAATTGGAAGATTCACTACGCCCTAATACGCGTTTAAAGGGGGACTTACCAAATACTTTCACGCGCTATATGAATGTAGTGAGGACGAGTTCTTAGCATACCCCAGCGGGACGTAACTTTATCCATGGGTTACGAACCAAAATCTATACCAAAAGGAAGTTAAATTTCATAGAAAAGAACATGTCTGATAGCTAGTGACCATGGAATGTTTCACTGTAAAGTACTTCCTCCAAAGGATCTCGCTATACCTGTTTTCATATATAATGCTCATAAACGTGTTATATCTGGTTTGTGCCATTCTTATATGGAGGACATTAACAGCAACTGTACACACAGTCAAGAAAAACATGCAATTAAGAGAGTATTTTATAATCCTGAGCTGGATACTGTAATGAAGAAAGGCCATGCCATTCTTAATACGTATGAAATCGGTAAACTGGCATGACAGGAACTATTCAAACCATATGTGTATAGATTCCTCAAAATGAAAGAGGAAGAGAGTGGGTTTCCTAACAATTGTAGCACAAAAGAG